>JARBWK010000006.1:31741547-31837549 GCA_030556195.1 Anolis apletophallus | reverse complement strand
GTGGTTTCAGCATCATGAGACATTGTGGTGCTAATCGATTAGGTTTACCTCTTGTTTTTGTTGTTTATAATAATGTTGTTGTTGACTAAAATTCGCTAAGGCATTTTTGAATTAGAATTCAGCTGCCATAACTGGTTTATATTCACAATTTCTACATATTAACTAGTTCAGGGTAGTCCCCAGTCTCCAATCACTTGGCAAGTAACAGGGATCTAATGCAAGTGACAGGAATCTCTTCACCTGTTGATCAGGAAGCAGCTGAGTGGCATTTCCACTTCCCATCCTGCGAGTGATCTCTGGTGTGAGGAGCCATAGCAAAAGGGACACTGCTTCTGACTATCACATTACATATCATTCATTGGAGATAGTCAAAACAACATCCAGCTATTTCTCAATCAACAGGAGGACAGACTTGTATCATTTGCATCAGTTGCGGCTAGTAAATCAGAATTGGATGAGTAGAGCTGGGATGTGTTACTTAGATATGCAACTAAGGTTGTTATGTAGGAGATACAGAATTGAAGCTATTGTTGTTAGTGTTGGTTTTTCGTGTGTGTGGATAGATAGATAGCATAAGCCTGAGTTTAAATGGGAAGCTCTCAGTTTCTGTACTCAGCTGCAAACAGCACCATAAAAATAAATAATAACCTAGAATGTATGAAAATAGCAATAACCATAAGATCCTATTAATAAACAGAATGTAATGAAGGGGGTGTTGTATGAACTTAATTTTGGGGCTTGTGACCTGCTAAAGAAAATTTTCTACTAATATCCTAATTTTTATTATTATTTTTATTTTTATTATTTTTATTATTGTGTGTGTGTGTGTGTGTGTGTGTGTGTGTGTGTCAGGAGCGACTTGAAAAACTGCTAGTCGCTTCTGGTGTGAGAGAATTGGCCGTCTACAAGGATGTTGCCCAGGGGATGCCTGGATGTTTTACCATTTTGTGGGAGGCTTCTCTCATGTCCCCTCATAAAAAGCTGGAATTGACAGATGGGAGCTCACCTCGCTCCATGGATTTGAACCACCAACCTTTCGTTCCGCAGTCCTGCTGACACAAGGGTTTAACCCATTACACCACCGAAGGCACCTATCCTAAATATAACAGAGTAGGAAATAACTAAATTGAAAATACCAAATGTGGAACCCATATACATTGTTTCTCTTTTCCGTGGTTTTCCACTGAAAGGAACAGGATTCACTATTAGCTACAATTTCAAGTATCTGCCTGAAGTCTGGGAACGTACTCCCTGCAGATGCGAGGTTCATACTGTGTATTCTGAAAATAGGACTTCACCACTGCCAGCATCCATGGAACAAAGATTCTGAAAAACCTTAGATTATAATCCTTGAGGGAGATTGGCAAGATATGTGGAATTCCACCCACTGCCATGGCTGATGCTTCAAAAAGCATGTGCTTCTACAGTAGATATGGAGGAGGAAGAAAAAACAAATCAGCTTTGAAACAGTGTCTTTTGATTTCAGCACTATTACTTTGGATGCCCTACAGAGGGTAACCGTGTTGTCAGTTAATGAGCCAGTTTATTTTAAATTTCAAATGAATATGAGATAAGAGCAAAAACAAGAAAAGAAAGAAGAAAGGTTGCAGTATATTCTTGCAGCCATCTGTCACCCAAAAAACCGAGCCTAAAATAAGATCTTTGAGACAAAGATGCTGGTGTCAATTTCTATGGCCTTTTAAAGATCACAGATCATCAGGAATTGTACATCATAATAGTTTCTTGTAACAGCCTGAAGAGGCTTTGCATTAAGGGTGGGTGAAAATTTCAGTTCATTTTTAAGTAAAACTTGCCCACATTTTGAAATGTTTTCATATTAGCATGGAAAAAACTTGAGAGCTTTAAAAAAATAATTATGGTACCGAGAGATTCTTCCAACCAAGATTTCAAGGCTTAACTCTTAACAGTTTGAGTTTGAGTGTATGCATATCCATCTTGTGTGCTTACTCATCCTAGTTCTGGATTGTGTTTCCCATTCTTCTTCTTCTTTTCTTTCTCAGATGCTCTCCACCAATCAATCAATTACTTAATTCATACCCTGTCCTTTCCTCACCCAGAAGACTGATACCCACCCATTGTTCTTCATACCCACCCAATAACACAAAAATATTCATGATGGGAGCTGCAGAACCTTGTGAATTTTGTCCAAGGATAACAAGAGAGATTTTCACTTTGTTTTACCAAATTTGCAAATGTCTTCACATTTAGAATGAAAATTCCTGAATCTCAATGCAGGAAGAAGTGACTGCAGAAAAGGCTATATCAGTTGATTTTTCCAAGTGGAACCTGAGTCCCACTGGCAAACTATGTTGGCAAAGGATGTCCTTCAGAAAAAAGATAGCAATTCTTAAGAGAATGTCAAACAAAAGCTCTTGGTTGAAAAAATATGGTGGAATTGCTCCTCCATACCACAGAAGACATTTCTTTCCAAAAGGGGAGTATTTGAAGAGTCCCTGGGGTGCCTCAAAGCTGGCCTTGTGAGAACTCATGAAGTTTGTTAGCTTCACTTCCCCCATCCTTCACCTAAAGCATGCAAAGTTATTTTCAGATTTGGCCCAAGTGTTTACATAGGCCAAAAATTGTGATTTGCTCTGAATTTTCAGGAGGTCCTAGAACGTAACCCCTGTGATAAGTGAGGGAACACTGTACAGCCAAATACATAGAGATATAGATGAATAACAAAATAAGTTTACATCACAAATTATATCAAACAACATATAAAATCCCCACTAATTTAAAAGATTCAGTGACAGATTCAATCTAATCTCTCTTTTTTGGAAAAGTAATCAAGAATTTCTCTTTAAACAACATAGTCAATTTGTCCATTTCTGCAAGTTAGTACATCTCCAGTCAGTCGGCATTGAGTCTTTATATCTTTGAAGGGTGGTTTTTTTTGGGGGAGGGGGGGATGTTTTTAAATTAACTTTATTTAAAAAGTTTTAAAAGTTACATTAAAAGTCAAAAAAGTTAATCAAGAAAATAAATATAGAGTATAAACTCAACAGATGCCAAGAAGAAAAAAGGAAAGAAAAAGGAACAAGAAAAAGAATATATAGATGGATTCCAAATCTATCCTGGCTCAGAGAAAACAACATTAACTTCACCCTTTAGGCCTCCCAATGTTGACTCCTTTCTCAACCCCCCCAATTATTCTCCAAAACTAAAAATTGGCAGGTCCTTCTCTTCCTCATGCAAAAAAGTCATCCCATCGTTGAGCAAACATACTGTAAGATGGGTTGCTGCAATGTATACAGTAATAATCTTTCAGGCCGTCTCTCCAGTTGATTCTCTATTATTCCCCAAGCAAAACATATCTGGCTTTTATATTTATGTATCTTTTTCCCAGAACTACTGCCTCTCCCCCAACTCTGTGAGCCAGAATACCAATGTTAGATAGACCTGCCAATTGGGAAATCCCACATCTAGCATTGTGTAAATTTAGAGATACAACTTTTATAGAATGTTTAGCCCTTGCAGTTTGACTCCTCACTTGTAGCTCAATTGTAGCTCCAGTCATTGCTGCTTTATTGCCATTCCAACCTCAGTTACCAGGGACTTACAATCTGTTTTCATCAGGTTTTATCATCCTTTGCAAATTGGTTGCTTCTTGGAGGTCTCTACAGACCTCATTTGCTTTATTACAAACTTTTACCAGCTGTTTATGTTTCTTATTATGTATAGGTCTTTGCTATTATGGTGCTTATTTAAATGGGGAAATGGCTGGAACGGGCAGTCATGGGTTTCCAAGATTTTAAGCAATTGATTTCTATTCTTTCTTTATTTTTCCTCTCCTGATTTGAACTTTGCTCTAACAGAAATCAGCTGAACCATCTGGGAATACTTGACATTAAAGTGAAGATTGTGCAGGTATCAAAACTTTGATATTATATTGAGGCAGCAGGTTCACAGTACTGTTTATAGATCTGTTGCGCTATTATGAAATTGGGTGTGCATCCAAACAGCCCCTTTAAAGCAGGAGTTCTTGAAACCATGACAGTAAAAGAAATAGCATTCAATCAACCACATTAAGCAATGCACTTTTTCAAAACAGTGGTTCAACATGAGTGGAAGACTAATTGTGGATTTTTACAATGATTATACTACTACTACTACTACTACTAAATAATAATAATAATAATTTTATTTCTTACCCGCCTCTCCTCATGTGGGGCTGGAGATTTAGCACAGCTGGTAAATCAGCAGCAATTATAAGATCTATCAACCAAAAGGTTGCAAGTTCAAAGCCCCGGATTGGCATGAGTAGTCAACTGTCAGCCTAGCTCTTTGGTTACTTAAGCAATTCAAAAACAGTTTTAGCTGTGATTAGAAAAATTAGGTACCGGTAAAAGTGGGGGAGGTGTTTTACGACACCATAAAGAAAAAAGATCTGAAAATGCTGGGTGACCAAATGGAAGGAAGAAGTCCTGGCAGCTCTTCGTCATAAGAGGATAGAGCAATAGCACCCTCTGGACTCGAGCCCAACCTTCCATGGCACCTCCTTCTGTTCTGTCTGTGTACTGTCTATACAAAAGCCGCATTGAATGTTTGCCATGTATGTGTATTGTGATCCGCTCTGAGTCCCTTTCAGGGTGAGAAGGGCAGAATATAAATAAAGTGTTATTATTATTATTATTATTAAACCAATAACAGTGATAGAACAAGAACTAGATGTCTGAGAGGAGGTGGAATAGAGAATTCATGGATAACTGAAGGGGCAAACCAAAAATGGGCAACCTGGAAGTTTCTGAATAGACTCAGCAGTGGAGTGGGCAGATCAAAAGACAACCTGGCAAAATGGTACTACCCAGAAGAATCCTCCACTTTGTGCGACTGAGGAGCAGAACAAAAAGCTCCGCATCTGTATGCTTGCCCACAATGTCCTGCCTCACACACAGAAGAAGAATTGTTTAAAGCTACAGACAAGGTGGTTGCTGTTGCTTGTTTTGGGCCTAAAATTATTTTGCTGCTCGTGTTCGCTCTATTTTATCAGTTTTATACTTATTTTTACAATGCTTTTGACACGAAATAAAATAAAACTGAAGATTTAAATATTATTCTGGCTATTGTTATTGTGGACTAAATAATAGATCCCAGGCTTGCTATATGAAGGGAAAACTTCATATCCTATTTTTTAAAATCTAAAACACACTCTGATGGAGTATGAGATTAAGAATGCATACCTACATGTACATTTGCCAAATATATGGAAAGCTAGTACTTACATATATGGAAAGCTGCTCAGATAAGTGGCCACTAGTTTATAACTAGATTCAGTTGTGACTATTGAGCCCCAGGACACACCCAGACAGCGCTTGAAACAGGGAACATTCATGTTTTTAAAACGTGAATGTTCCCGGGTCCTAATCCACCCTCCCCCAGAAAGTGTGTGCTTTCTGAGGTAGGTGTCCAGATATGCTCCTGGAAACTTCTGGGAGAACACCTGGACACCCTAACCTTCTCTCCCTGCCTCCCCAATCCCTTTTAAAAATAAAAGAACTTACCCGGCCTCCTTTAGCATGGTGCAGGAGCTCTCCTGGCATGTAGGAATGATGTGCCAGGAGAAAGGGGAGGCAGGAGTGATTATCCCCCTTATTTTCCTGGCACATCATTCCTACATGCCAGGAGACCTCTGGCACCACAAAAATGGAGGCCGGGGAAAAAAAATTATTTTTAAAAGGGGGTTGGTGGTTTTTGTCTATTAAGAAATTGCCTATTAAGCAAAGAGAACTACATACCATCAGGTGAGTCAGGAGAGGAAAAAGAAGTGATCTTTAAAAAAAATCAATCAAAAGGCACATGTAATAACCCGAAATGCTATCTTGGTTTGCTATCATATTTTCAATAATCTGTGTATTAAAGATTATAAATTCAAATATTAATTTCAACCTGTAAGGTCTTTTGATTCTAATCTTTAAATCATTATAACTCTTTTCTTCTTAAGAGTATTTTCATTGTGACAATCCACAATTAGTCTTCCACTCATGTTGAATCACAGTTTTGAAAAAGTTCATTGCTTAATGTGGTTGATTGGATGCTATTTCTTTTATTGTCATGGTTTCATTGATTAGTTTTTATATTATATTTTAAACATGGGTCACCTATCGCCAACACCTACGACTCATCAAAAACTTTAATCAGCGCTGTCTTCGTACTGGACTGACTATGTGATGAATGTTGCTGTTCTTGAGCAAGCAGGGATCACCAGCATTGAGGCCATGCTATTGAGAACACAGCTGCGCTGGGCAGGGCACATCTCTAGGATGGAGGACCACCGCCTCCCAAAGATATTACTCTATGATGAACTCGCCACGGGTCAGCGCAAGAGAGGCACCCCAAAAAGAGATATAAGGACTCCCTGAAACAACATCTCAGGCTTGGCCAGATTGATCACCAACAATGGTCCACCCTGGCCTCACATCGGGAGGCATGGAGACACACTATCCATAATGCTGCAGCCGCATTTGAGAAGACATGCTGAATGGGTCTCAAAGAGAAACAACAATGCAGAAAGAACCACAACTTGGAAACAACATTACCAAGGAGACTTTCTGCTGTGCTTTCTGCAACCAGACTTGCTTATCTCGGATTGGCCTTTTTAGTCATCAACACGCTTGTAACAAGCGTGGGATGAGTCCTTTCTTAGAATCTTCATTCGCGAAGCAATGCCAGAGATAATATTTTAAAGAGGATTTTGTTTTAAAATTCCTTCTTTTTTGTTTGTTGACTTGAGCATCTTTTGGAACAAAATAGGAAGATTTAAACTAAATAAATATATAAAATATGAAGACATTGCAGTCAGAACAATGTAATGGTAGCTTTAATCTAGTTTCATGTCTGAAACTAGATTTGTGTATTTTTAAAAAAATCTCCTTGGGTGTGTGCTAAAATGTATTAGTCAATCAGAGAACCTTTGTAGATTTAATAGGCTGTTTCACAGCAGCTTTCCAAAATGGTGTTGTTCCCAGGAAGCAGATAATCTGTACCTCCCACTAGTATTCACATATGCTTCATGATATGAATGCATTTCCTTTCTGTACCAGAGTTGCTGGAGGTAATACTGAATCTAATAATCCTTTTTGCATCATGGCTAGGTATTAACATTTAGTTCTTGGCTGTAGAATTTTTGTGAAAAGAATCAAAACATAATCCAGACTCTGACATATTCCAATTTATATCAAAGAGTAATGAAACTGCTAATTGCAGTACAGCCATTCGTATTGTACTGTACATTCCAAAGCTCAAATGTCTTAGCATATATTATTCTTATAAGAACAAAGTAAGACAGGCTAATTTTGTTCTTGCTATGCTCTCAATAAAACTTTTTAAATTATTTGTTTCTCTCTCTCTCTCTCTCTCTCTCTCTCTATATATATATATATATATGCCCCATCTTTCTCTACCCCAGGCGGGACTCAAGGCAGTCAATAAATTACATATGGCAGTTATTTAATGCCTTAAACACATACAACATTAAACTTAAAATCCACTGAATTAAAATTAATAATATAAAAAATTTAAAATTACATTTAATATTAAAATCACGACATCCTAAGTGGTGTAATATGCACTGGATATGGGGGAGTTTATATTAGACCACCTTTTCTTTCTCTTTTTTCTTCTCTACCTCTTTCCTTCCTTCCTTCCTTCCTTCTTTGCTACCTCTTTCTTTCCTTCCTCCCTTTGTTATTTGCTTCTATCCTTCCTTCTCTCTTTCCTTCTTTGTTTCTCTTCCTCTTTCTCACCTTCTTTCCTTCTCTCCTTCCTTCCCTGGTGGCAGATGAGGCTCCCCCTCCCCCCTTGCTGGACCCACTATCGCATCATCCATTCATAGCTCCTGCTCTGACTGGAAGAGGGAGGATGGTTGGCAATGTGTCTTGCATTTGCTGTGTCGTCACACAGGAATGGGGCAAGGCCATGGAATTCATTTGTGTGCATGCACTGTGTTGTCTTCTACATTTTTTGGATTGTTAAGTTCTTTTCACAGGTTTTTTTGATGATTTTTTGAGTAATGGTCACTCCTTGGGTTAGTAGGTGTCTTGTGGCCAAATTTGGTGCCATTTCATCCAGTGGTTTTTGAGTTATGTATGTACCACAAACAAACATTACATTTTAATATATATAGATGCACACACACACACACCTCTATTTGTTGTCTGTCATGTCTGTTTAACAGCATTGAATGTTTGCTATATATGTGTTCTATGATCCACCCCAAGTCCCCTTCTATAGATTTCAGATTCATACTCACTCACCTAAGAAGAACCTTAACTCACTGAGCTGTAGATAATATTCTACTGTTAGCCATTGTTATATGTAAGTAGGGTGGTCCTCTTAATCTTTTTTAGCTTGCACTGATTTATCCTAGAAATTAAATATCCTAGAAATTAAATTCTGCCTTGATATTCTGAAATATAGGTCTGTGTGAAAGGGCCCCCAGTCAGTTTGAACTGTGAATTTTAACCTGCATTTTACTGGTGCTGGGTTTGTGTGTGTTTTGTTATATGTATTTTAATAGTATTGTGTTTTATCTGTCTGTTTTAACCATGATGTTCCATTGAGACATTATTATTATTTGAAACACAACAAGATTAGTACACAGCAAACAAGATGATGATGATGATGATTATTATTAGACAGACTATAAAACAGCCTGCAGAGTCTGCATAGGCAGATTTTTGACTTATAGGGTGATGGTGCATAAGGAGAGTTCCTTTTGGGCTGCTGTTGGCTTCTTGTTTTTGTCATTCTGGATCTCCATACAAGAACACTGATGGGCATGGAGAAGCATATAGCCAAGGAGTGGTTAAGGAATTCAAACCACCTCCAAAATTTCAGGTTAAAAAAAACTTGGTTTACTCATGAATTTTAACTAGTTAACGAAATGCTCATGTCAAGTATGTGAGAAGCAAAAAATAATGTCCCTCCAGAACTGCAAGCAACTATCTCAACTAAATTTTGATTATCCACACTGTCATTACCTACCGTTCTACCAATTAACATTGCAATAGCAGTAATATGTTGTACTCCAAGGCTGGGAACCACCTCTGTACTTAACACACACTCCAGCCCAAGGTAAAATAGCAAAGCAGTTTATTGAAGAATATAGATTAAAGGCAGCAAAATAGTATAAAAACCCAAACTCCAAATATCAGGAATAATCCATAGAAATCAAAGTACAGGAGTAGACTAAAAAGCCAGGAATACAAAAGCAGAATAAATCCAAAACATGAGATACAGGAACAGTCCTCAAAAGCATGAGACATGAACAGAAGGAAACATGGAACACGGAACAAAAAAATCCCTAGACTTGACAGAAGTGCTATACACAAACACCAATGTTGCCTGGACTGGTGAACTCATCTGCTGGTCTAGCTAATATAGAGAGAAAATCATGCCTTCTCCCCTGGGAAACTGAAAAGGATTCTCGGCTAACAGGCATGTTGACCTTTGTAAACTCTCATGAGAAGCTCTATGTTGATGGAATGTAAATCTATCTAACTAATTAGTCAGTCCACCTAGACTTTTATTTTCATCCTCTGAGCTCAGTTTTGTTTCTGACCTTGCTTCCCTAGCAAACTGCCTTTTCTGGAATGTGGCCTTCAGACACAGACTGCTCAGTTTCAGGGCTTAAAATCTCTTGCTGGCTCTCCTGCTGCTCCTGCTGACTTGCAGACCCAGAATCCCCAGTGTCATCAGAATGACTAACATGCTTAGAATCCTCAGAGTGATCAGATACAAGCACAATCAAAGGCTGAACTACAACGCAATAGCTGACATAGTGGAAGTGACCAAGTTGGTCTACCCACAACCAACAGGCAAAGCCTTAGGCATGGGGAGGGGGTGGGGCATTGACCTGGACTGCTGGTGGAAACTGAGATGTCTACCACTGGTTCATTTAATCCAAGTGCTGCCAAAGAAACCATAGAACATGAGCAAAGAGAAGACTTCATATGAACAAGACAAGTGAAAGCTCACTTAGTGCAAAATCTATGGACACCATTACCAGGATATATATTTTCTGTGGCTAAAAAGAGACACTTAAGTTTTCAACCCAAATGGTTCAACAGATTTCCCTGGTTAGTCTACTCATGTTATCTACAACGTGCATTCTGTAAGTATGGTGTGGTGTTTGGAGGAAACGTTGGGGGTAAAGATGCTCATCAAAAGCTTGGTGCATTGGTTGCTAAACCATTTGTGCGATGGAAAAACAATAAATTATTTTATTTATATCCCACCATCATCTCCCCAAAGGGACTGGGGGGGGGGGTATCACAAAAGCACTGAATAGTGCTAACATATGACTACAACAAAGTACATAAAACAGAATAACATAATAAAAGCTATGTTTTCAGATTTGTTCTGAAAACTTGAAGTGTGGGGGCTAGTTTAATCTCTCTAGGGATGGCATTCCAGAACTGAGGGGCCACTGCTGAGAAGGTACTCTCTCTTGTCCCCTCCAACCACGATTGAGACGGAGGTGGGACTGAGAGGAGAACCTCCCCAGCAGATCTTAGAGCCCTTATTGGTTCATAGAGGGAGATGCAATCTTGAAGATAGGTTGGACCTGAAGCATAGAACAGAAGTCTGCACTAGATACTAAAAAACAGTACCATCAGAACTTGTGCTTGGCTGAAATCTTGCTAATTCACAATGAAAAATGTTTTGATGTAACCCATTGTCATGATAAAGCAAATAACAAGAAAGCAGAAAAAAACAGAAAAACAGAAATTTCTGTCAATTGTGGAAAAAGTTGTCCTTTTGTGGCTTAAACCTATTATCTGTAAGAACTTTTGCACAACGATGATAATTTGAGGGCCTTGCTGAGATCTTGGGCCAGATCAGGAAACAACAGCCTAAAAGTCATCTCAGTGGGGGGGGGGGGGTGTCAACTAGGCTTGTTTGATCAAAAAAAATTTGTTCAAAACCCGTTTCGGATATAGGGGGCACTGTTGATTTGGATCTAAAGTCAATTCCGATTTTCACAGAAAAAAATACAACACTTTTCAAAACTTCTGAGACTTCTGAATCCTTTGTTAATGGTTTTAAAGTGTTATTTCCTGTTTCATTGGGTGGCCTTTACTTTGAAAGTAGTTGTTTTATTCCAGAAAGGGGGGAAGCAAAGGGAAGAAATCCATCCACATTGGGTTAAACTGCTGCTCTCGCCCAAGACTGATGCGGGAGAGAAAGGAAACCAAAGGAAATCCATCCAAACTGGGTTAAACTGTTGCTCTCACCCAGGATTGACGTGGGAGGGAAAGGAAACAAAGGGAATCCATCCACACTGGTTTAAAAAGCTGAATAATTTCCGACTCACTTACTGATTCGTAAGCGAATTGGCAGAAAAAGCTTCGGAAGGGCAAGAGACTTCCGGTTTCCTTAAAAACTTTGAAATTGCTTTAAAAAGGAAATCTTTCTGAATTTACTGTATTCCAAATTACGAAGATTCTGACCGAACCTAACCATGCCTAGTGTCAACCCCTCTTGATTTTTTTTCTGGCTACGAGCCTGCTGATGGGGTTTATGCTCCACCTCCTTTGCATAGGTTCTCTGCCCTCACGTGGAAAGTGATGAGTCCAAGGAAGAAAGTTTCTGTTATATGACAAGATTGATGACAGAGAAAGTTAGGCTAGCATATGGAAGAAAATCCAAAGACGTTTGAAAGCAGTCAAAACATGTCTGTCAAGAGTTGTTTTTTTAACCCTCTCATTTATGAAATTCAGGATTTTTTCTTTGAAAACATCATATATTTTGTGCAAAAGCCAATATGTTTTATGCAAAATACAGCACTGAAAATAATATTTATTTTCTACACAGAAGATTCTGTTTCCTGTGGAGAAAATAATGATTTCTGTACAAAATCCTTACATGTGAATTTTGCATATAATAATTCCTAAACTGTGAATGGCTTTTAAAACATTTTAAGGTTCTGAGTATTTCCCCAGAGCAAAATGCTAATAGTTACACATTGCTTTGTTCAAGAATCAATGAAGAATTATACATCTATCTTCTTCACATCTGAAATAAAGTTAAGTTCTTAATGGTTGAATAGAGCTCAAGATTGGCCAATATTTAGAGAGGGATAAGATTCCATATAAAGATCTGTTCAACACAAACAGCGCCCCATTTATCGCCTTGTACAGATGCTGTGGAAACATATGAAACTGATGCTTTGAGGAATTTTGGAAAAAATATCTCACAGCAGTATAACTCTTAGTTTTGCTGAGAAAACTAATTATTTGGGCTGAACCTGTGACCTGTTCCAACCGACTAAGTTCTGTAGAGAACTGGGTACAGACTTTGGTAAAAACATTGGTGTTAAGAACAATCAGCAGTTCCAAATCAACCAAAATAAAGTCAGAACTAGAAATCCTGGAACAGAAAACACATCGTTCAGTTGCTTTCTGAAGCTATAATGAGTGGAAGTCTTATTTAGGCTACTGACTGACTGATATGGTCTATGCACAGCATCTGTTGCAATAAGCAATTGTCTGATAATATGCTCCATCTACTACTTATTTAGTTTTTGCTATATTCTGTCACGATCACGGACTTAGCGGGCCCCTTAATCACACACACAGAGACGTACTGAAGGCTAACTACTTTATTGAGTATAAAAACAGTTCCAAAGAATATATAGTCCAATAATAAGCAATAGTCCAAAAGGTAAGAAGCAAGTTTGTCCAAAGTAACATAGCAAATAGACTAGAAGCTTGGCAAGGCTCCGCAATCCAATGCGGTTCAAGAAACGAAGCAGGGCTCCGCAATCCAATGCGGATCAAGAAACAAGGCAAGGCAAAGGGCTCCGCAATCCAATGCGGATCAAGAAACAAGGCAAGGCAAATGCAAGGCAAGGCTTGATGACCACGGCTTAGCTTGTGGTCCCACTCCGCTTCACGCCTATTCAGGAAAGACGTGGCCGGAGAACTGAGGATGCGTTCCCACGGACCCTATACTTAATCCTTCGGCCGAGGTCCGCGACGCTCTAGGCTTCTCCGTCTCCAATCTCTGCTCACAGACCTCGGTCGGTCTAGGACCCTAGACCAAGCCCTCCTGGTAGACTCAATGTCCCGTCTCCTATCGAAGGAGCGACCTTGCCTCTCAGCAGCTGTGTCGCTATCTTCCTGAGAACTTTCCTCCCTAGCACTTTCCCATTCGGCTTCGTCCATGTTTACACTTTCAAACTCTTGGGAATTCCTCCCCCCCGGGGTGTTCATAACTCCTTTCGCTGCTTCCCATCTCCACCTGGTGATCGGAATCTATGCTGGGCCCAAACATCATCTCATCCCATGCCAAGCTCTCTGCAGGCGAGCGAGGCCCATCCGAAGGGCCCTGTGCTTCACCCCAGTCATCTAGCTCATCCTCTGAATCCACCTCTGCTGCTGCAGGCCCTAAAGCTAATGGAACCCCAGGACCTATTCCCTGCCCTCCAGGCACGAACGAGAACTGCTGTGCTACATATTCAGTATGCCCAATTCCGCCTGCCTTTTAGTATAACCAGGAGATTATCTCAAATTAATGTTTGCATTGGTACTTTGCATAATTTACAATTTTCACTCTTCATTTCAATTCTTTGGTAGCTTGCCAAGTAATTCTGCAGGCACAAGAATTGAAAGTACTGTTGTTTGTTGTGGTTTAAAAAAACAAAACAAAACTTCAGACTATTATCTAAATGCAACTAGCCTCCAAATGTGTCGCTGCAGATACATACAAAAAATCCATACCAATTTGACAACATTGCTAGTACTAGCACATTTAAATAAAGACACCACACAACTATACCACTTTGTCATCACTTTGTCTGCTATGACTCCATTCTGTAATATCCAGAAATATATAGCTTTGTCAGATATACAGAATTCTTTGCTAGGCTCTTCAGTGCTTCATCAAACTACAAATCACAAGATTTCATAGGATACCATCACATAATGTAAATGGTATCAAAATGCTAGAATTCAGTTAAGGAGAAAAAAAATATGAAGTTAGCTAGGATATTGGTCAGATCCAACACCTGATTTTCTATTATTACGTTTAAAAGCCATAAACAAATTTAGATGAAGGGAATTCTATAAATACCACCAGTGGCATAATCTTATGCATATCCACCAGGAGGTGATTCCCACTGAATTTGGGAAATGACTCTAGAAGAAATAACTCTAGGAGATTGAATTTCAGAGTTTAAGTACCTTGGTAGTCAGCTTGAAGCTCAATATACACAAGCCAGAAAACTTCTGGTGCTTCAGATAAGAAAGCATACATAGAGTGAGAGATTATAGGTATTAGGTGTCACTTAGAAGTAGCATTCTGACATATGAGAAAAATATTGATCAACCATTCATCCACTCACACAGACTTATCAATGGACTTCAAGGTCTTCCTTGTCAGAATGGATGTCTGTTGAACTGAACATGTGTTTCTGCATTGGTATAGGTATCTAACATAACTTCTTGTGGTCAAGTTCTTAACTCAGTCAGCAAACTGGTGTCAGAACATTGCTAGTTTATCACTCAAGGATTTGCGAGGCATAAGAAGCTTTCCAGCTTGCTAGCAAACCAGTTTACTGCAAAAAAAAATTTGTAAGTCTACGGTCTGCTGAAATGATGGATAACTTCCAGGTGAGTCATTGACCCATTCTTACCACATGTTAGGCAAGCACACAAATCAGTGTTGTCATCCATCTTCCAAGTTTGGAAAGGCATTATTTTAAGCACTTCTCTACTGCTAGCAGATTTATAATTGTAGATGTCACTTTGACTTTGAATCATCCTTTTTAAATTGATGGCACATGCCAAGCTTCATTGTCCATGCTTGCCATTACAATACACTTGCTCCTAGGACCTTATCACATGGAGGTCCTTGATGCAGGGAATTCATAGAGCAATAGGGCAAATCATGGGGCAGTGGGGCAAATCCATCACCCGCGTGCCAATCACATTTTTCAATTTGAAAATGGGTAATCTCCCATGTTCAGAGTTCCCCATCCTAGAACAGTTTGCCAATGCAACCATCATGGAACTCTGCCAGAATTAGCTGTGCGTCATGTGATGGATCCGGCTGACTCCATGCTGGCTGTGGCAATGAACTGTTCTAGGACAGGGAGATTTGTCATTGTGATAAGGTCCCTATACTAAGATTATTATCAGACCAGAAGTTGTCTTATCACATGGAATATGAGATTCTCAGTCTCACCTGAAAGGAAGGTTTGTCAGCAGAACAAGTATTCAGGGAAAACCAGCCCCAAAATCCATGAGCAATTTTGGACAGTTTGGCAATAATGTATTTCTGAAACCTATGGGCAGGAAATTGATCAGTGAGGTTGTGAATTTTAAGGGACTTTATGTCCTCAGAATATTCTTATAATGACATGCTAATGGAGATGTAAGCATCTTAAATTTTTTTTTGGATAATGTTAATCCATATCTGGGCTTTCTGAGCTATATAGCAGATTACTTTTGTTTTGCAAAATACAAAAAGGAAAGCACTTGATAGTAAAGTTTTCTCCACAATGTGAAGCAGTTACTATACCTCTCATTTTAAAAAATACAAAAAAATGTAGTGTAACCTGTTTTATATGATCAGAAACTATGTGGACCAAACACATGAAGGAGGAATGGGATCAAATTCACTGTCTCTCCTTCCAGACATCACATCTTCAAGGGTCTATGGACATCAGTGGCAGAAAAAGCAGGTAGAAAATAACTCACTTTGATCTCCCTTTGTTTCCTTCACATGTGTGCAAAAGGCACAAGATCCAGAACTTGTCATTTTCAGGAAAAAGAACCAATTAGCAGGTAATGTGAAAACAGCTTTTGCATGAGAATCTGTAGTCAAAGTATGAAATAATAAATTAGAAAGACAAATCCTCCACCATGGAGTAAAGAGGGTTCTTACATTCTTTCATGTATTCAGCAACACTTCTAGCTATTCAAATACCGCCAGGGTTTAACTGACTCAGATTTCTAGATCCATAACAGAACAAAGTGGAAAATCATGACCCTTTAGATATTCTTGGATTGCAGCTTACATTAGAAGACAACAAGCCAACAGTGAAAGGTGATGGGATTTGCAATACAACATCAAGGGGTCAGGGGTGTTCCTTCTCATCATGCAGATATATCCAGTTATACACAAACTATGCTTCCTTTTTCTTGGATTTTTAAAATCATAGAGTTGGTGGAGAACACAAGACCATCCAAACCAATATCCTACCATGGAGGAATACAAAATCAAAGCACTCTTGATGGATGGCCATCCAACCTTCGTTTAAAAACCTTCAGTGAAAGAGACCCCATCACACTGAAAGGCAACATATTCCACTGCCTCATAGTTCTTAATGTCAGGAAGTTCTTCTAATGATATACTTGTCTTCTCATATGCCAGAGCTGAATGTTATGCTAAGGTTGTGAATACTTTGTTTCATGTTTAAGTGCCAAGTGTTGTTACCTTTGTATTAGTTAATGATTCCTTTTATAGGTCACTTTTTTAAAGTATCATTCTTGTGTTCCCAGTATGCTTTTCTAAAGGACAGATCACTGATATTATTTCAAGATGTCAGCCTAGTTGACACTAATGTGGCACAGAGTATTCTCCAGAGTTTCTGAAGTCAAGGACAAGAGAACACAGGCTGATTTCACATGACAGTTTCCCCTAATTGATTCCAAGGACTCTTTGAAGTTACCCTTTTAAAGACCCATCACAAGTTTTTTCACCTTCTGGAAAACACATTTTTTTGCTACATCACCATTTAAATGTTTTATTATTTTTCATTCCACATTTGCTCTCAAACCTGGCTTTGATAAAATCTAAGTTTTATATAAGGATGACTGCATCACCTCTACCCATAATTCTGATCTTCTGCTTTCTGTGTTTATATGCAAATTTGCAAAATCATTTCAAATTACATATTATTTCAATGTATTCTTTTATCAAAATAGGATTGAAACCTGTGTTTTCCCTTGAGGTTTCAGGACATATCCAAGTAGATTTTGGCTTCAATCCTATGGCAATTCCAGGGATCATACACAATCTCTGCTGGAGGAGAGGGGGGTTGTTTGAAGTGGTCATTGCTACAGATTGATGAATTGTCCTCCCATTGGAACTGCTTTACATTGCTGATAGTAAGGTTAAGTGTGGGTGTGCCATGAAGATATGTTGGATACAACAGGTGACAACAGATGCTGAATTCCAGTCTCTTTTCTTCCAACAAAACACAACAGGCTAGAGTATTTGAAATATATTAAAAATGGAGCAAGCTTGTTTTCTGCTGCTCTAGTGACTAAGAAATAGAATAGGGTTCAAACTGCAGAAAAAGAGATTTTATCTGAATATTAGGAAGCAATTCCTGGTGGTAATGGAATGCACTGCCTTGGAGTGTGGTGGACTCTCATTCTTTGGAGGTTTTTCGACAGAATCTGGATGACAATCTTTTGGGAGTGTTCTGATTGTGTGTTCCTGCAAGGCAGGATGGGATTGGACTGGACAGCCCTGAGAGTCTCTGTCAGATCTGGGAAATCTGAGCTTGGAAGAAGTTCAGGTTTCCAGCCTGCCATGAGGTAGCTGACCTTTGTCCCAGATCTCTGGGACCTTTGCCCCAGTTACTGAAGGACATGCTGAGTCAGTGTGGGAGTGATGTAACTTCCAGGTGCCTCCAGGGAAGTGAGGTAACTTCTTATGGACTTGGACATTGGACAATGATCATAATATGCTGACTCAGGGGGCTGTGAGGTCACATCCCTTTGGACTATGGGATTTGCTGAATCACCCGGATATGGTGCAACCCTGCCTGGACATTGCATGGGCAAGGGGAGGGGGGTTTAGGTATAAAAGGTGTGTTTGGGTGGCGGGCCGGTGCTTTAGCTTTACGAGTATTGTACCTGCAATAAAATCGTGTTGGACCGTGCTTCTATCTACGCGTGATCCTTACCGAAATTGGAGCGTCATTACAGAAGCTAAAGCCCCATTCAACTTTCCCAGCAATGGAGAGGTTGGCTTGGAAGGAGGAGGAGTATATTGATATGTGGAATATTGCTCCTAAAGAAGTCAGGAGAACCATGGACTGGGAGATGACGACCATTGACCAAGTGGGGTTCCTGGACGAGCCCAGAGAGGTGACGGCATGCGGAGCGTCAGCCCAGAGGGACGAACTCCGAGAAGCGGAGAGATTGTGGGACGCTCAGGTGAGCGCTTTGAGGGAAAAGAGGCGGCGAGATCCAATTCAGATGGGTGCTTGGATGGCCGGAGGAACCAGAGAAGCTGTGCTGAAGGAAGGGCCAGCTCAGGTGGATCCAGTGGAGGACAGGTCCAGAGAAGCTGGGAGGAAGAGTGCCCCGGCTCAGGTGGACCTGGAGGAGTGTGGTAGTGAGACCACAGAACCTGAACCGCTGTCGGAGTTGGTGGTGATGAGGTGTAGGATGGATGCGATGGAGCATACCATGAGAAGGATGTCCCAGGCGTGGCCCAGGAGAGAGCCCAGGGAATCGGCGTGGAGTGCCCCGGGTGGAGGAGACTTCACTTATTATTCGTGGATGGATGGCAGCCCATCAGCAGCTGAGCGCCCTAGATCTCCCATGGGAGTGTGGGCGGACGGTGGTCATCTGGCGTCAGAGGAAGTGAATCCAGTCCCGGTGAGCAGGCCCCTGCAATCGGCAGGAAGAGGAGTTCCGAGGATGGAGGCCCCTCAGGGGAGGAGAATGCAATCTCAAGATTTTGGAGGACGATTGAAAAAGGAACCTCTGAGGGTGGAGTTCGAAGGTGAAGCGTGCAAGGTGGCCTTCTTCATTGCCACAGTTAGAGACCATATGGAAGATTATGGCCATCTTTACCCCAGTGATGGTAGCCGTGTTCGAGCCATTGGAGGAGTGTTTAAGGGAAGGGCCGCGGAATGGTATGTGCAATGCCATGATCGGAGAGATCCATGCCTAATGTCGGTCCGGGCCTTCCTGCAAGCTATTAGAAACCGTTTCCGTGATCCTCTGGAGAGGGTTAAAGCGAAGGAGGCGTTGCGAAGTTTATCCCAGGGACCCCGTTCAGTTACTGAATATGCGGAGGAGTTTATGGGATTGGCCGGAAAAGTTGCAGAATGGTCCCAGGCAACTTTGCTGGAGTTATTTAAAGACGGTCTGAGAAAGGAGATTTTGGAGTGGTGCCTGCATCGCGGAGATCCAGGTGATGTTGATGGCTGGATCCAGTTAGCCGGCAGCGTGGAGGGGATCTTAGCTCAAGTACAACGGCGGCGGTTCCAGCCGACGAGATCCAGAGTACCAGGACGCGGTGTTGCTGAAAGCCGATTCCGGGGTGGAGAGTTTCGGCGTGGCGGCGGAGGCGATAGCCGGGCTGGTGTAATGAGGAAACCGATGATGGGACGGGGCCGCTGTTTCATCTGTTCCCAGCTAGGCCATTTTGCGGCTCAATGCCGGCAGAAGCCGGTGCAGGATCCTGTTCGTGCGGATCCGCCCAAGTTAGCAGCTGCCAGAGCAGCTTTTGTGGACAATACTGATGTGAAAAGTGTTGGGGTGAGTCCCCCAAGTGTACAATGCACCCTGGGATTGTTTAAAAGGGGTGAAATTGTTGAAAAGAAAGCCTTGGTAGACTGTGGATGTTCAGAGAATATAATATCCCCTAAGTTAGTAGATGATTTGGGGGGGGGCTATGAAAACTTTGGATACCTCTGTTAATTTTACTCAGTTAGACGGGTCATCTATCAAGGGTGGGCCATTTTCTTTGGGTACTAAAGATTTAAAAGGTCGGGTGGGACCTTGGGAGGGGGGTATTGATTTTGTAGTGGCCCCCATTACAGGGCATGAGGTGGTATTAGGGATACCTTGGTTGGAACAGGTAAATCCCAAAATTGATTGGAAGTCGGGGAAAGTGCAGTGTGAGCCAAATGTGGAGGAAGGGGTTCGGAACGAAGTACAGGGAGTGCCCATGGAGTATTGGGATTATGCAGATGTGTTTAACCCTAAGCTAGCTCAGAGTCATCCCCCTTTCCGAAATGTGCAGTGCAGTATAGAAGTAAAGGAGGGGGCTATTCTGCCCAAGCCGAAAATATATGCCATGACCGTACAAGAGAAGTTGGCTCTGAGAGAGCAAATTGATGGGTATTTGGAGAAAGGTTTTATTCAAAGGTCGGAGTCTCCCATAGCTGCGCCAGTCTTGTTTAGGGAGAAAAAGGATGGAAAATTGCGGTTGTGCCTTGATTATAGGGGGTTGAACGCCATTAGCACTACCAACTGTTATCCTTTGCCTTTGATTAAGGATTTATTAGGCCAGCTAGGGGGCGGTAGATTTTTCACCAAGTTGGATTTGATAGATGCGTTCCATATGGTGCGGGTGAAAAAAGGTGACCAGTGGAAGACGGCTTTTTCTTGCCCTCTCGGGTTGTACGAATGGACCGTGATGCCATTCGGGTTGGCCGGGGCTCCCGGTATTTTCATGCAGCTTATAAATGAGGTGCTGCACCCCCTTTTATATAGGGGAGTGTTTGTGTATTTGGACGATATAGTGATTGTGACGCATACGAGGGAAGAACATGTTCTGTTAGTCCGAGAGGTGTTGGAAAGATTGTGACAGGCTAGTTTGTATGTGAAGCTTAGTAAGTGTGAGTTTGGGAGGAATCAGATTGATATTTTGGGGTATCGGATTAGTGAGAATGGTGTGGCTATGGATCCGGCTAAAGTAGAGGATGTGTTGAGCTGGGAGGCTCCACAAACCCGGAGGCAGTTGCAAGCGTTTTTAGGGCTGGCGAATTTTTACCGTACTTTCATAGCTGGGTTCTCAGCTATAACTCTCCCACTCACTGAGTTGTTAAAGACGAAGGGGAAGGGGGAGTCTAAGAAGACCAAATCCCCTGGAGCGAGGTTAAGTTGGTCTGAGGAGTGTCAGGAATCCTTTGATAGACTAAAGAGGGCTTTTACCCAGAGTCCTTTGCTGGTGCATCCGGATGTGAGTAAGCCGTTTGTGGTGCAATGCGATGCTTCCGCATGGGCATATGGAGGGGCGTTGATGCAAAGGGATGAGCAAGGCAGTTTGAGGCCATGTGCCTATTTTTCAAAGAAATTTGGGGAGTTGGAAAGGAAGTGGCCCGTTTGGGAGAAAGAGGCTTTTGCGGTGAAGTGTGCTTTGCAAACGTGGCGGCAGTTTTGGAGGGGCGGCTTTTCCCTTCGTGGTGTTGACAGATCACCAGAACCTTCAGTATTTGAGGAATCCTCAGAAGCTATCTCCCAAATTGGTGAGATGGGCTCAATACTTTGCCCGGTTTAATTTCTCGTTGCAGCACATAAAGGGAAGTGAAAATGTAGTGGCAGATGCATTGTCTCGGTATCCAAGTGTGGGAGAGAATTGTTTGGAGAAGGCAGAAGAGGTGTTTACAAGGGAGCATTGGGGATTAGCGGTACAGACGAGATCTCAGGTGAAGAAAGAGGTGAAAGAGGAGGAGGAAGTGGTGGATGAGTGGTGTTTGGAGTTGCAGAGGGGTTACGAAAGTGATGCGTGGTTACAGGATCATAAGGATGAGTGTAAGATATTAAATGGATTGTGGGTCATGGGAAGTAAGGTGTATGTTCCTCGAGGTGTGCGGAGGAAAGTTTTGCAGCTTAACCATGATCATAAGTCTGCTGGCCATTGGGGAGTGACGAAGACGTTGTTGGCCATAAAGAAACGGTATTGGTGGCCAGGCATGAGAGCGGAGGTGAAGGAGTATGTAGAGCATTGTGAAGATTGTGCCAGAAATAAGGAACCTGCTGCTAGGCCGCAAGGGTTGATCCAGGTGGTGGCCTCCCCGTGCGGCCCTGGACGCACGTTAGTACAGATTTTGTGGGGGAGTTGCCGTCTAGCCGAGGGTACAGGTTTATTTGGACGGTACTGGATTTGTTCTCAAAACAGGCTCATTTTATTCCTTTGAAAGGCTTACCGTCGGCAGAGAGATTAGCTGAGTTATATGTGCAGCATGTGTACCGGTTGCATGGTTGCCCGGAACAGGTTCTCAGCGACTGAGGGGTTCAGTTTACTGCCCGGTTTTGGGAGAAGTTTTGGAAGTATTAGGAGCTCAGAGGAAACTTACGTCTGCGTATCATCCTTGTTGTAATGGCGGCGTAGAAAGAACACAAAAATCGTTAGGGGGGTATTTGCGGATATTTAGCAATAAGGAACAAAATAATTGGTCGGATCTATTGCCCTATGCAGAAATGGCCTATAACAGCTCTGTACATTCTTCCACGGGGAAGTCGCCTTTCGAGGTGGTTTATGGTCAGGATGTAGCTCCTTTGCCACAACTTTTGGAAATTGGTGGGGAGGAGAAGAGTGAGTGGAAGATGCGAGCTCAGGATGATTGGAGGGAGGTAACCGAAGCTCTGGGTAAGGCGCAGCGGGCGTATAAGCTATTTGGGGATCGGCGGAGACAGGAGGGGGAGGAGTTTGTCGAAGGGGATCTGGTATGGCTATCCACACGGAATTTGAAGTTGGGGAGTCCATCAAAGAAATTAAGCCCAAGGTATATTGGACCTTTTAGGGTGGAGAAGGTGGTCAATAAGGTTTCCTTTACTCTCTTGTTGCCAAAGAGTCTGGGCAAGGTACACCCCACATTCCATTGCAGCTTATTGAAATGATATGTGGGCCCCCTCCCGCCTAAGGATTGAATGATGTTTTGTTTCTACAGGGGAGGACGTGGTGGAGAAGGACATTATGTCAGATCTGGGAAATCTGAGCTTGGAAGAAGTTCAGGTTTCCAGCCTGCCATGAGGTAGCTGACCTTTGTCCCAGATCTCTGGGACCTTTGCCCCAGTTACTGAAGGACATGCTGAGTCAGTGTGGGAGTGATGTAACTTCCAGGTGCCTCCAGGGAAGTGAGGTAACTTCTTATGGACTTGGACATTGGACAATGATCATAATATGCTGACTCAGGGGCTGTGAGGTCACATCCCTTTGCACGCTGGGATTTGCTGAATCACCCGGATATGGTGCAACCCTGCCCGGACATTGCATGGGCAAGGGAGGGGTTTAGGTATAAAAGGTGTGTTTGGGTGGCGGGCCGGTGCTTTAGCTTTACGAGTATTGTACCTGCAATAAAATCGTGTTGGACCGTGCTTCTATCTACGCGTGATCCTTACCGAAATTGGAGCGTCATTACAGTCTCTTCCAATTCTGTGTTTCTATGATTCCTGGAATGAAGGTATGAATGTGGCAGACCATGTGGCAAAATGTATTGGGTGTTCCTTGAAACTAAGGATAAAGAATGAAAACTCCAAATGAGAAGCAAGTCATTCCCCATAACTTCTCCCTGCTTGATGATAAAAGGTCACAAAAATGGCATTCCCTTCAAGATTTTCTCTGGAAGTAAGCCTTGTGGAGAGGCTTATAGAGAGCAGAGACTTGCCCACAAACTTTGGGAGAACTGTCATGGGCTCGGTTAGTCCCACAGACCAAATTTTCCTTGGAGATCACGTTCAGTGCAATCTCATTGACCTTTCTGTAATACATCCATAACCCTGTGTTCCTCAGCACAAACATTACTGGTGGGTCTCAGTATGCTTTCTGAATCCATTTTATACAGTTTGCTTTGCCCTATCGACCACAGCTGGATTTCGGCTGGCAAGGCCCCAGAATGGAATACAGTCATATTCAGACAGTCCCCAAGTTACAAATAAGATCCTGAAGGTTTGTTTTTAAACTGGATTTGTTTGCAAGTCAGAACAGGTACATTTTTAAAAGTCTAACTCAAGTAAAAATATGTATTTTTCAGTTTTGGACAGCATAGGAAAGGGTTAGCATCCCTGTGGTGTTTCTTTTGTGGTTTGTGCCCCTGTTCAGAAGCTTTCTCCTTACTTTTTATCCCTGTGATAATTGGATTCTGAAAAAAATGTGTTTTATTGTAGAAACAAGGATTGGTGAGAAAGCTTCTGTGGAGACAATTTACTCCATGATAAGTCTTTCAGGAGTGGATTTTCCTTCCGAGGGGTAGATTTTTCCTGTTGTCTCTGGTTCCTTCCAGACAGCCATATAACCCAGAATATCAGTGGAGATAACCCACAATATCTGCTTTGAACTGGATTATCTGAGTCCACACAGCCATATAATACAGTTCAATGTGAATTTTATACAGCTTTATGGAAGGGGCCTCATCACCATTATTAACTATGAGTCATTTGTAAGTCGGATGTTTGTAACTCAAGGGCTGCCTGAACAATAAAAATAAGCATAATTTACAATATGAACATGATGCCTGCATTTTGTGCTGGCTGAAAAAAGTCCAATTCTTCTAGTACATACTGATTTGAAAGGAGAAGTTGGGAAATAACAATGTCAATTAAGCATTTTATTGACAGTTCAGCTGTTGTTCTTTCATTAATTTATTGCATTTCTTATTTATGGTAAAGTGTTTTGTTAAATCTGAATTTAATTTCCCTTATCTTTAATTTTCTCACTGAAATGAAAAGCACAATAACTCTTATTTTGTGAGGCTTTCCATCTCATATTACCTTTATTCGAAAGTGAAAATGTGGCTTGCTAGAGTAATTGTGAAATTGTTAGTGCATATGTTACAGAGTTGCATTTTAAAATCTGTATAGTCATCTTTTGCTGAATAACCATGTCTAATATAAATATGTTTAACCTGCAATCCTATGACTATGCAGCATGTAGCATGGAAAGATCCCATATCTGAACCTTGCATTGAACCCAATACATTTCCAGACTCTTGCCAGCAATAGTGTGGCTTTAACAGTTGTTGTAGTGATATTGCTTTGTTTTTGCAAATACAGCTTCCAAAATCCCTCAAGTAGTTGTGTCCATTATGTTGGATCCCCCCACCCCCAAATGCTGAACTGCATTATTCACTGAAGAGAACAGAACAAGTAAAATACACATCTACATGCACATAAATTATTTCTCTCCTCCTCTGGAGGTTTATAAACATTGGATGGATGGGCATCTTTTGGGACTGCTTTGATTTATGGTAGAATGGGATTGGACTGGATGGCCCTTGTGGTCTCTTTCAATGCTATGATTTTATAATCCTGTGTTACTGCTGCAAGGACTGAGCCACAGCTTCCAGAGTGTTGGTAGCTATGTTCCAGAGCACAATAATCCGGGGAGGGGCTACGAGGCCCCCTGGGAAAGATCATAAATAGCTCCCTTGAGCAAGGAGTCTTCCCAGGGGGGTTGAAAGAGGCCATGGTAAGACCGCTGCTGAAGAAGCCGAATTTAGATCCTTCGGCTCCCTCCAATTACAGGCCTGTTTCCAACTTGCCTTTTCTAGGCAAAGTAATTGAGAGGGCAGCAGCGGATCAGCTGCAGCGGTTCTTAGATGACACAGCTGGACTTGATCCCTTCCAGTCCGGCTTCCGTATTGGGAATGGGACGGAGACCCTGCTTGTCGCCATTACAGACCAACTTCGCCGCCAGCTGGACCGGGGTGGATCAGCACTGCTTGTCTTGTTAGATCTGACAGCAGTGTTTGACACCGTAGACCACGCACTGTTGACCCACCGTCTAGCCGATTCTGGGGTCGGGGGGACTGCCCTTAAATGGGTGGCCTCCTTCCTCCGGGACCGGGGACAACGAGTGGAGGGGGGGCGAGGAGGTCTCCGGGAGACTCCCACTTAACTGTGGGGTCCCCCAGGGGGCCATCCTCTCCCCCTTATTATTCAACATTTATATGCGCCCCCTGGCCCAGCTGGCTCGCGACTTTGGTCTGGAGTGTTATCAGTACGCTGATGACACCCAGCTTCTGCTGAGAATGGACGGCAGGCCAGACACCGTACCCGATTGTTTCCATCTATGCCTTGAAGCCATGACTGGCTGGCTGCGTGCCAGCTGGCTGAAGGTGAATCCATCGAAGACGGAGATCCTATGGCCCGGTCGGCCTGGGCTGGGTGGGTGCCGGTTGCCTACCCTGGATGGCGGGCAGCTTAGCCCGTCACCCTTGGTTAAGAACTTGGGTGTGCAGCTGGACTCCTCGCTGACCATGGAGGCTCAGGTCTCGGTGGTCAGTGGGATATCTTTCTTCCACCTACGACAGGCTAGGCGACTGGCCCCCTACCTGTCCAGGAATGACCTGGCCACGGTAATCCAAGCGACGGTCATCTCGAGGCTGGACTACTGTAACGCCCTCTACGTTGGCCTTCCCTTGTCGACAATCCGGAAACTCAAGCTAGTGCAGAATGCCGCTGCTTGCTTGCTGGCGGGATCGCCAGTAAGGGAGCACATTACGCCCATCCTCCAGCAACTGCACTGGCTTCCTATTGAGTACCGAATTGCCTTCAAGGTGCTGGTTTTGACCTTTAAGGCTTTACACGGCCTAGGGCCTGCGTACTTGAGGGACCGCCTTACCCCGTACATTCCCCCGAGATCACTGCGCTCAGATGAACAGAATTTGCTGTTAGTACCATCAATCCGCTCCTGCCATCTGTCCGCAACCAGACAACGAGCGTTTTCTGTGGCAGCTCCGGTGCTATGGAATTCTCTCCCGGATAGCACCCGAGACATCTCGGAGCTTGCCCCTTTCCGAAGGGCCTGCAAAACTGCCCTCTTTGGACTAGCCTTCAATTAGACACACTGGTCTAGGAAAGCGCTTGGTTGTCCTTTACACTGTGATGCGATGTAATGTGTTTTAATGTGCTTTATGCTTTTACTGTAGGGCTACATGTCTGTGACATGTTGCCCATTTTTATTGCTGTTATCCGCCCCGAGCCTGCAGGGAGGAGTGGAATACAAGATTGAACAATAAATAAATAAATAAAATAAGTCTGAGAGGAACAAATCAAGTTATTTTGCAGCAATCACATTTCTCAAATATCCCTAGAGTATCATACACATACTCATCAGTTGACCTCCAAATATCTTAAAGATAAAAGTTTAGGCTGAATAACTCACTAATAATTGGACATAAATTATATATTTCTCACCTATCTCCTATTTAATAGCAAATTAAATGGCCAAATACCCAGGGCTGACTTCACTGTTAAGCACTTGGCCCACCGGGTTAACCTTCTGCATAATGATCATCCTAGTAAGTAATTTAAAATCCTAAACTCTATTTTATTCTTACTTTTAGAGCCTTTGAAGTTAATGAGCTGGAGAATCATGCTTAATTAGAGCCAGGGGATTTCTGAGACCTTATTTTGCACTTTTTTTCATCGTTGTTTACATTCTCCAAGTCCAGTTAATGGATTATATCACAAGACTGACACCAGCTCTGGAATAAAATTATCCCAGAATGACAACCCAATAAATATCCATTTCAAATGGATTAGAAGATGGCCAATACGTACAGGAGATGGTAGTACATATTAATTGCAAGTTTATTTCCATGTCTGAATATATTAGCTGCGAGATATGAGCTAAGACTATTAAAATCACTTCAGGCAATGAAAACACCATAGGAGCATAACCACTAATTGCTGTGCATTATAAACACATGAAAATAATGTTTTCACTAGCCTTTGCAAATGACAACCCTATAAAGATTGGTCTTTCATTATTTTGGCAACCCAATGGACACTACTTACCAGCCTGTTCCCATGAAACATGTAGGCTGATTGCAAAGTCTGAAAAACTTAATTCTAACCAGTCCCTTGACAAGCATGGCCACTGGTCGTAATGGTTGGGGGATTCTGGGAGGTGTAGTGCAAAACAACAACTTTACCAAACTCTGGCTCATTGTGATAGAACGTCCTGAAGATCTCATGCTGCACATCCTTATCCAAAATACACAGTTTCAAAAGCAAGGCACTTCAGACAAAAGTATATATAACCATACAAGAATAATAAGAATAATAAATCATTTATTTATATAATGCCATCAATATGTATCATTTTTACAAGTAAAACAGCCATAAACAGTGGGTCCTGTCAAAAATAGATGGACAGACAGATATAAAAGCACAGACAGAGGGAAGGAAAAAGGGTTATAAAATATAAAATTATACAATAAAATGAAAAATAAAACATATAGATAAAATAAAACATAGATAAAATACAAAAATATAGCATAAAACAAAGTGACCCAAATATTCAATAATTTACAACAATATTAAAATACATTCCAAAAACTTTGGAAAACAAGAACATTTTTGAGATTGAAACAAAATGAGAGAAAGAGCAGTCCACAAATGTTCAGGGAGGCTTTTGCAAGAGTATGGAGCAGTGAGTGAAAAAGGGGTGAAGCTGAGCTAAGGAAGAGTTTGTCACCTTGGTTGGGTGATAAATCTTGAATTCCAAAAATGTGTATCTCAAATGAGTCAGGAGGAGGAGGAGGGCTGGAAGACATATCTCAAGTGGGCCAGAAAAAGAGGAGGAGGAGGAGCTAGAAGACAGGACAGAGGTGTCTTGGTTGTGTAGGGCCTTTAACATTAAAACAAGAAGCCTGTGATGCCCCTGCGGGGCTGATTTTATATCTGTATTTTGTATTTTGCTGCTCTTATCTGCAAGGCCCATTGTTCTATTGTTGTGGTCATGCGGTCACTTAGGGGTGGAGCTGCGTCTTGGCTCCAAACCTGGCGTCATCGCCCTTAACTTTTCCCTTTTCTGGAGTTTACCTGAGGGGCTGGACGTCCCCTCTGCCTCCATTCCAGAGAACCCACAGACATAGCAAGGCGGAATCTAAGCTTGCTGGGACAAGCATCTTAAGTTCACCTACTAGGTCTGACCTTTGTTCTCAACCAAGCCTGCAGTACATAGGAGAATCCGTTCTCAACATAGACTGTAGATTTTGGGGCTTATATAGGACCTCGCGAGCCTACAAGCCGGAGAGCAACAGGAGCCTGGAACTACGAAAGACGCCATCACTCTGCAAACATAGGCAAGTGATTGAAATCCCTTTTTCAAGGACTCCCTTTTGTAACCAACTAAGCGTTTTTTGCGCCACCAGTTGTTTCTCACTGGTTGTTATTCAACAAACCTTGTTTGAGTTCACTATTTTTGAGTCTAGCACTCATTCTTAAAGCTATTTCCAGGTCTCCCTGTATGTGGGACAGCCTTCTTCTCTACCTTCAGGGCCATAGCTTGCATGTCCATCCTTTTAAAGACTATTTTTCGGCCCTGAAGGCAGAAGAAAGCCTGTACTGAATCTTGGAAGGAATCAGTTACCAATAAAGAAATACCAAAAGTGGAGTAACATGATAAAAAGATGGGCTAAAAAGATCATCTTAGCAGCATTATGTTGAATGGAAACCAGAGGGCTAAGGTGAGCTAATGCATGATCGGTCAAAAGATTGCAGTATTCAAGGCAAGAAATTACTAGAGTCTTAGTAGAGGAAGCAAAAATATGAGGTCTGATTTTGGCAGTGTTATAGAGAAATAATGGAATTTACTTGCTACAGCCTTAATGTGAGGGACAAAAGACAAAGAAGAGCCAAAAATAAAGCCAAAACTGCATGTTTTCTTCACATGATAAATGGGGACATTATTAGCAGGGACGGAGAACATCCAGTGTCTCCTTGGTAACCATTGACATTTGTGTCCAGGATCCACATGGATATCAAAATCAACAGATGCTTAAGTCTCATTATATACAATGGCATAGTAAAGTGGTATCCCTTATATAAAATGGTAAAACCAGCAGCATTTGAAGAAAACACAAGTTCTCTAACCCTGGCTGATTCTGTTGTAGATCATAATTTCTACCTTAATAAATTGTAGTCATAATAAGTCCTGTGTGAATTATATTGGGGTTTTTATTAAGGATATAGGCATAGTTAAACATTTGAAATGTTTGCCCGCAGTTATATAGTATGGCATTTGCTACACTGCAATTCAATCTTACGGGACTAATTGTAATATTGTTACTAAAATTCATATTTGAAAATTAAACAGAGATTCCTAAAATGATATCCTGAAAAGAGATATTGGTATTCCATGGGGTAGATATTCTTTAGGAGTCAAATAATTAAACAAGCACACTTTTAAAAATTATACAATTTAATTAGAAAGGCAATAATAGATTGAATATAGCATAATATAATTCATAGTGAAGCCATAAAGAACAGACCAAATGGCACCCATTAATCTTGAACATAATCATTGATATTTTACAATTTATGTTAACTTCTAGGATTATTAAATGTGGTCTATTGCAATATGTTATCAACTCTGAACTTAAATGAGCTTGCTCTGCAGATGTGCTGATTAATCTGCAAACATTTATCTACTGTGAGATAAAAAATATTAGTTTTACTTACATGGGAACATTTAAAACAGAAAAATAGAGGATTTCACTTCCTACTGCTGCCCTTTTAAGTTCTCGTCAAATAATCCTCCATTCCTTGTCACTGTGGAGAACAACAGCAAAAATACAGGTTTGTCAATAACTTAAAATTGGCTCCTGAAACCTTTGAAGTCATCCAGTTCTGATTGATGGCCACCACCTTAGAAGATGTGCAAATTTTCAAATGATATGACTATGAAGGGCTTATAGTCATGACAGCTATATATTGCAACCAAGATCAGAAGAAATGTGTTTCAAAATATCAGTCGGTGGGGTCTAGGAGCAGGCGAGTGCTATGTTCAGAAGTTGCTTCTGGCCCCTAGTTGGTCACACTTGCAACTGGGGTCCACCCAGACTGTCATGCATTATGGGGCCATGGTAGTGCAGCGGGTTAAACCACTGGATGCAGGAAATCTGCTGACTGGAGGGTTAGCAGTTCAAGGCTGTGAGTCGTGGTGAGCTCTCAGCTGTCAGTCCTAGCTTCTGCCTACCTAGCAGTTCAAAAGCATGTAATGTGGGTAGAGCAATAGTACTGCCTCGGCATTCCATGCAGATATGCCAACAAGATGATCAGAGAAGTCTATGGACAATAGGCTCCTCAGAATGGATAAATGAAACAAGGGTACCTCCCCATAGCCAGAGTGAGCATTGCCTCCAGATGCCGGAAATGGACAGGGAAAGCCTTTACCTCTGTCTGTGTACTGTATGTCATTGTTTACTGTGTAAAAGGGCACTGAATGTTTGCCTTATAGATGTAAAACTGTAATCCACTCTGAGTCCCTCTGGGGAGATAAAGCAGAATATAAATAATGTGTATTATTATTACTATATGCTCAGTGTAGAGTCATATGATGCAGGTCAATGCAATTAAACTGCACTGTATGAGTCTACACTGACCATATAATGCAGTTTCAAATTGCATTATAAGGCAGTGTAGATGGGGGCTGTTATGCTGGATAAGAGAGGCCTTGTGTTATATCTGCTTCATTATGGCATTTCATATGTTCTTAGTCTGCTATAATATATGTTATTGCTTGTATACTATCATCATCCTATATGTTGAATGCAATGATATCATTGTACTATGTTTCCATTGTACATCTCTTCCGAGAAAACCTTCAAAGGTTCCTGAAATTGGCAGGATATGGTGAAGCAGAAGCACTAAACAACATCTTAGATGTCATCTGTAGATATTACAATGGAAACATGCTTGTTTGTTCCAGAACAGCAAATATTCATCTATCAAGCCAAGGATGAAATGTCAGTAAATCTCTTTAATGGCATTTCTATTTAAGTTTTTTTTTAAGGAAAAATCATTCTGGATTGGCCCAGTGGATAAGAAAGGAAAGGCAACAAGGTAACAGTTTAAACCAAGGAAAGGAGATGTCACTATTTTTGATGACTTTAAGACTGGCCAGATGGTCACAGTAGGGGTCAGGGAATATGGACAACTGACCAAAGCAGGAAAGATACATATTAACATTCAGAGTCAGTTATTTTCTGCAGTGTCCTAGAACTGAAACCTCCTTGGGTTCCAACTTATCCTTTCAAACAAGCATGAAAAGACAAACACTTGTGCCATCTGTTCTCAGCTGAAATCTTCTAAATTCCACTTCTTTTAAAAATGATGTAATGGTTTCTAACAAAAAAATGAAACATTTGAAAACAGTGCTAGTGGCCAGATGGTCATGTTTTCATTGAACCAACATCTTTCAAGTAAAATTTATAGCTAAACTATATATTACACTTCATAACACATTTTGCAGAAACCAGAACCTAAAAAGCTTCTGACTTAGCCAGAGGGATGCTGGGCACTTTGTGCAAAATATGAACTATTCCAAGATGTAGGGAAAAAGTCGAGATAAAAGGAGACACCAAAAATATCATTTCTTTGCTTAGTGCTATTTGTCTTCTGAGCAGAAGACCTGGAAATGGGAGAAAGTGATAATGGCATTCAACAGGCCAAGATAGACCATTAGTACCATCATTGGGTCCAATATTGCTGATTCTCAGGGATGATCCCAGGTACAAATCCTGCTTGGGATTTAGATTCACAAAGATGAATGTGCACTTGGTAAAAGATGCAAAAATTTAATTTCTAGATTTAATTGAATTTTTTTCCAAAGTCTGCATTTTCTTCTTATCTTGTTTTAAACTGGGCTGTTTCCTCATGCAATTGAGTGGGGGTGGGGGTGGGGTGCAAGGTGACCCATACAATTTTTCCAGCTTTTCCGTTTACTTCTTCAATTTATTTCAGTTACACAAACTTTCATGTTGTGGTGTGCGTTTATTTCTAAGTATATATATTTTGTCCTACACATATTGAAATGCATGCATTGTATGCATTTCTGAGCAATATTTTTATCAGAAATGCTTACAAACAAAACAGGGATATGCATAAGTGGTAGTTACATCAGGATTATTGATTCCAGCCTTTCCACCCATAATATGTGTACAGAGTGATGGTTTAGGCATCTGTCTTGGATCATGGCAGCCTGGCAAATGGCTTTTCAGTCCATACCATATTCAGTAGACTCTCAGTTAACTGGAACTCAAGCATCTGGAACTCTTCGCAACCAGCAAAAATAACTAAAATTGCATATTGCATTAACAAAGCTGTTTTTATAATACAGTAAAGCTGTCCTACATTAAGTTTGCCTTTATTTGTCTTAATGTGATTTTATTTGCAGTATTCTAGTATAAATATATCAAGTAAACGCAAAGTTTATGGCATAGTATAGTACAGCCTATTAGTAAGGTCTATTTTATTTGTAACTCTCAAGCAACCAGAAACTACATTCATCCAGGATCTGCCAATCCCCATGAGTGGCAATTAACTCAGAGTCTACTGTAGATGAACTACAGTTTATCCGAAATCAAGTAAATGCAACAAATGAGTTCACCGCAGACTAAAACAGTAAGAAGTCCAAGTTGCCCTTTCCCCCTATGGCTGCCATATGCTAAAATAGTCATGCGGATTGGCCTCATGCAATGTAATTGCTTACAAAAACATGGACAGCTGTAGGAAACTCATGGTGCCTCCTTTAAAACCACACAAATAAACAATACTTTTGACCTGAATGTCACACGGGTGCACAAAAGCACACACAACCCTCCAGCCTAAAGGCTTTGGTGCATCTGGCAGCACTCAGATGAAATAAATCTCAGTTATTTAGGCCTCAATACAGTTTCCGAGTTGATTTGCTGCTTCATCCGCCTGCATTCCATGACTTCGTTAAGGGCAGACCCTTGATGTTCCTTTGTTCTTATCTGGATTTAAGAGGTCAGTTTAAGGCCTTCATGGCTCTTAATTCCTTTAATACTGTACTCTTGTCATCATGTTACAGTCTGTACAATCTTGAATAGAATGAAAAGGGTGTGGGAATAAAATGACTTCTTCCCATTCACTCTTGTGGTTCATTTGTTCCAGGGAATATTGACCTAAGGAACCATTTCCCTGCAGGAAGAGGGACCACATGCAGAGGTATGGCAATAGGATCCTGCACCCCCTGAGGGTTTAAAAGACTAAATTGTGGTCACAAAACAATTTACTACATATGAACATAGCCAATAGCACTTTTCCAAGACTTGGGGGTGGGGCTGCTATTGGCCAGTGTGTGCAAACAAATATTCTTACTTTTCCACAATGATATATTTTTTGTATTAGGAGTGAACCAAGGGTACAGTTGTAATGTATTTAAAAAACAAAAAAAACCCTCACAAAGTTTGAAAACTTGACATTATATTAAATATCCTTTGACCAGTAGCTGGCCATTTCAAGTGCCTCTGTTATTAAAAGGTCCTCCATTGTGCATGTGCTCAGGCTGCATTGTAGTAGGTGGTCTGTGGTTTGCTCTTCTCCACACTCGCATGTCGTGGACTCCACTTTGTAACCCCATTACTTAAGGTTGGCTCTGCATCTCATGGTGCCAGAGCGCAGTCTGTTCAGCGTCTTCCAAGTCACCCAGTCTTCTCTGAGTCTAGGAGAGAGCCTCTCATTTGGCATTAGCCATGGATTGAGGTTCCAGGTTTTAGTCTGCCACTTTTGAACTCTCTCTTGCTGAGGTGTTCTAGCGTGAATCTCTGTAAATCTTAGAAATCTATTTCTTGTTTTAAAGCATTGACGTGCTGGCTGATATCCAAATGGAATGGGACAGAGATGTCACTGCCTTGGTCCTTTCACTATTGGCTGCTACTTCCCGGTGGATGTTGCAATACTGGCTAAATGGTGTAATTTCTCCAGTGGTATAGAGTGTGGACAGCCTGTGATAATGCAGTATGTCTCATTAAGAGCCACATCCATTGTTTTAGCATGAGATGTGTTCCACAGTGGGCATACATACTCGGCAGCAGAGTAGCAAAGGGCAAGGGCAGATGTCTTCACTGTATCTAGTTGTAATCCCCAGGTTGTGCCAGTCAGCTTGTTTGATATTGTTTCTGGTGCCCACTTTTTGCTTGCTATTCAGGCAAAAAGAATTATCAAGATAAACAAATGCTCCCCCCCCTTCATTCTATATGGGGACTACATTGGAAGATAGAATGTATACATTAAGCTTGAAGATCAGGATTCAGAGACCACCTGTAAAGTTCAGTAATTAATGTGAGTTTTTTTATCCCCCAAATTTTTCAAATCTTTTACCTATATTTTGGTATTACATATGTTTTGTTGGAACTCAAACTGTCCACAATGAAATGATTGCACAACAAGATGACTATTTAAACAATCATAATAAAATTAAAAACCTCATTTGCAGCCTTGCAGTGAGCCAAATTACTGGTTTAGAAAAAAATGCTAATCTTCTTTAGAGAATCAATGGTTTCAAGGTCAAAAGACCAGACCGAAAAGGTGGTAGAGCATGACCTTATTGCCTTTGGTGTTTATCAAATCAGATAGTCAATGTCTAATCACACTTGCTCTTTACAATTTCCTTGGGAAGATTGTGAAAAATGAGGTTAATGGTGCAAAGAGGAGCTGGTTTTCCAATATGGCTTACTGGTAATTTGCCTTTATTGCATTTTAAAATATGAAATAGCAGAAAGTAAAAACAACATGTATCTCTCTCTCTGTGTGTGTATGTATGTATATATATACAGAGAGAAAGGGAGGGGGGAGGACAAATGAGGACATTGCCCATCCAGTTAAGAATTATGCCTCCCAAATTGATTTTTTCCTTCAAATTTGTAGAATTGCAGTTGAGCAGTTAGAAATCCAAAGAAATAAATGTGGTAAAATCCTACAAAGCCCAAACACAAGACTTATCACACTTCTTTAAAAGCCTTTATACATTGGAATGCTGTGAGACTCACTGCAGGGTTCAGTCCTGGGCCCAGTACTGTTCAACATCTTTATTAATGACTTGGATGAAGGTTTAGTGGGCATGCTTATCAAGTTTGTAAATGGCACCAAATTAGGAGGGATAGCTAATACTCCAGAGGACAAGATCAGAATTCAAAATGACTTTAACAGATTAGAGAGTTGGGCAAAACTAACAAAGGACCCATCCAGACAGACTCTAGAATGCAGGCCTTGTCAGGCTTTTACTGGAGGTGTCCAAACAATATCTCTGGTAAAATCGAATTAATTTGGAGAAAGCAGGAAAACCCCAAATTAATTTGATACCCTTCTTGAAAGACCCGGGTATTGGGCCTATGGGGACTGACTCCCAGGTAGTCCCACAGCCATCTTGCTTATTTGGGCTCCATGATCCTGGGGAAGCAAAATGGCCACAGGGGAGGCAAAAGAACCACTGCACTAGATCTTCCTAAAATGCTCATCCTAGGATTCCATAGGCTGGAACTATGGCAGTTAACACAGAATCATAGCACCATTATTTTGTAGTGTGACTGGGCATCAGGCTTTTGTGTTTCATTTCAACAGTAAGCAGATTTTGTTTTAGGTAGGTAGTATGAAAAAAAATCATAAATCCCCAAACTAGAAATCAAATCCTTTGTCTAAATGAGCCAGAAACCAGAATGTGAGGCTAAAAGGAATAATAATAATAATAATAATAATAATAATAATCTTTATTTATACCCCGCCGCCATCTCCCCAAGGGGACTCGGGGCAGCTTACATGAGGCCAAGCCCAACAAAAATACATCAGTAAAAACAACAAAACAAGCAAAGTAAAACACAATACAGTATTATAAATAACATATAAGCAATAACACAAGAGATTTAAAACAGTGTGGATGGGCCAGATGAAGTAGATTAAAATTTTAAAACACTGGGCGTTAACAGAAATAGGGTATATCTAAACGCCGGGGGGGGGGGGCAGTTAGCGGGAATGTATGGAGAACAATCCAATGGGTAGATAAAGTGCTTCAGAGGACATATTGCAGAAATGGTCAGGAAGCCTTGCCTTATCTGGTACTCTCCAGATTATTCTGACTTCTATTCCCATCATCCTCAGACAGCACAACCAATGAGGAGGACTTCCAGGATCTGCAACCCAAACAAGTTGGAGAAGTCTGTTTAAGGGTAATTTTTAATTTGCAAAAGGGATGGGACTAGAGACGGGGTGGAAGGGAATTGAAACAGACATTCCTTTTAGTGCTCTGAAATCCAAAAAGAAAAAATCTTTTATGTCAGCTAACAGTTGGAGACGCTTCTTAACTAATTGACTCATCAATAAATATTGTGTTCCAAATGCATCCATAGGGAATGGGCTAGAAAGGAAGCCAGAAACTGTTTAATTAACCTGGAAAAACAAAAGAGATACTTTCTCAGTGCCAAAGCCTGCATTTATTATTATATCTCACCATATGAGCCATGAATATATAACCCACCCCAACTATCCCAGCATATTATATGCATGAGTCAGAAGCAATTTGTAGATGAAGTATGATAAAGCTTATGTGGCCTGCTGTGCTTAGCATTGCAACTAAGACTTTGGAAAGCAAGAATACAGTACGACCCACATATCCATGCTAGCTCGAGCCCGTACTTGGTCAGATCACTTCGAGTTCTCCTCCAATGTCACTCTTGTCTTCGACTCACTTGCTTCATTGCCGCCAAGCATACCATAAAACTGCCTGGAAAGCAGAAGATTCTTAGAGATATATTTAGTCAAATGTGGGTAAATAAAACCGTGTTCTCTGGGTACAGGCGTCCTGATGTTTTTCCACTATGCAAATCTCTCTTGTTGTATTGCAATTGTAATATAAATTGGTTATGCCTTTGTGATTCCAAAAATGAAACCTTCACAAGTTAACTTGATATAATGAATTTGCTGGAAGATCTGATTAATTATATTCTAGAATCAAAGCAAAAGAGGAGGTTCAAGTCTAATGAAACTTCCCATCGGTTTGTGATAGAGTTAGATCTTGTTTGCTAATACAGACCCACGAATAACAAAAGAGAGAGATCTATGCTGATACTTTGCCAACTTGTTCCTATTATAAGAAGGTAGGCGTGGGGAAGCCATTTGTTATTTTAAACTTCAAGGCAGCTAAAAATAGCTGACTTCCCCAAAAGAAAAATCAACTTTAAAAAAAGAAGACATTTTAACGGTCCTTGGCTTTTCATCCTGTTTTCCCATGCCACTAAAAGCTGGTCATATATCTAAAATTCAGTCAGGGGAAATGGGTTGGCACAAAGGCAAAGATTTAATATCCCGAAATGAAGCCAAGACACTTCCTTCTCTCAGCTGTTTCTGGCTCACTTCTAATTTTTTGTTCTGACTGGAGCATAGCCAAGAGATGGAACCAAACACTCCAACCAGACACTGCTAATGTTCATTGGAAAAGGCCCTCCTTAAGCTTAAATGTTGGCAGATATGCAGACTTACAGGAATGACATATCAGCCTTGAGATGAGCCAAACACTCAAGGAAAAATCAACAGTGAAGCTAAGGTTGCAAGCAGAGATCAAATTGTTGTATTGCCAGATGCAAGGCCCAATATGGTCCCTTTCATTATATACTGTATACAGAGAGTGAATTAGACTAGGGATAAGATGGTATCCTATTGCAGCAAGAGGGGAGCGGGGTAGTTTAGAGCAGTGCTTCCCAAACTATCTGAAATATGGAACTGCCAATTATTTTCCTCGATGTACCAGAGATTGGTACCATAAATTTATCCATTGGATGCAGTTTTTCTTTTCTTTTCTGGAAGCATGATGGTGACCAACAGGTAATGAAACTGAGGACACCTCCACACAGCCATATAAGCCAGAATATCAAGGCACATAATTCACAGTATCAGCTTTGTACTGGGTTATCTGAGTCCACACTGCCATATAATCCAGTTCAATGTGAATTTTATACAGCTGTGTGGAAGGGGCCTGATAGTGGGTCACAGTCCAGTAGTTTGAGCAGAATTTGCTTAGAGGATGACAGCATGCCTAAAATGGACTACGACCCTGGGCACCAGGGTTCAATTCCCCACGGCCATGGAAATCCATTGAGTGACACAAAACCAACATTTGCCTAGATGATCTAGATCAGTTACATTTGAAGAATTTATGTAGTAATGTTTTTCCCCTGTAGATCCTTTCCTTGATCCAGGCCATATTTCATATTGCTAATCTTCTCTGTATCGTTCCAATTTTCCTTCGTGTCTTTGAGAAATCTGAACTCCAGTGTCTAGAATCACCAAGTCCGGCATGGTTACTGAACATTTTGGCTGAAAGATCCTGGGAATTTTAATCCATTACGTGGTGGGGCATCTGGCAAACTTTTACAGACAGGAATCTATTCATTTATTTATCCTGTTTATACCCCACCTTTCCCAACCCTGAAGGGGAGTCAAGGCGTCTTACATATAGGCAACCATTCAATGCCTTAAAACAAACATACAATTAAAATAAATTAAAAATTAAAATTAATACATATTAAAACATTTAAACATTACAATCACTATTAAAACCACACAATCCACAATTGTAATCTGGGGCCATTCCAGATTCATTGCACACATTCCATATCTATTATTGCACTAAAATTATTTTTCAAAGGTTTGATCCCAAAGCCACATTTTTGCTTTCCTTCTCAAAGTCAGGAGGGAGGGGGTTGATCTAATGTCACTGGGGAGGGAGTTCCATATCCGAGGGTCTACTACTAAGAAGGCCTCGTCTCTCATCCAGTTATGCCTGCAAAGGAGGCAGGACAGAGAGCAGGGCCTCCCCAGACAATCTTAATCTCTGAGATGGTTTAGAGGGGGAGATACATTCAGACTGGTAATCTGGGACAGAACCGTTTAGGACTTTATAGGCTAAAGCCAGCACTTTGAATTGTGCTCGGTAGCAGACTGGCAGTCAGTGGAGCTGGCACAACAGGAGGGATGTCCTCTGTCTGTACGCTGCTCCAGTGAGCAGCCTGGCTAGTTCCCATTGGGCCAGTTGAATCTAAACCAAGATATTTGGATTAGCTAGACCTACATGTGTTTATATTTGTATTGTTGTGTTAGATTTGGGGGGAAATAGGATGACATACTATAATTGTCCCAAACTGCTTTAAGCTTTAACCAGGCAAACAGGACATTTTAGGCCCTCAGAGACATGTTGGATTACAAACTGCACATTAGGCTACAAAGTAAGCATATTATGGCATTGTCACCCAAAGAACTGCAGACAAGGCCCACTATGTTTAAGCTAGCTGACATGTGCACAGTTGTTACCAGAGGGTCAAATGGCTAGGATAATAAAGTCCTAACAAATATATTGTATTTGCATTGGTTTCATGTTTTGCAAACCAGAAGGGTGACAACTACCAAAGACAAAATGGTCCAACTGATGTGAACCTGTGTTTTGGTCCCAAAAATATTACTGAGGACATGAATCATTTTCATACACTATACTGAAATTCTGAGATCTGAAAATACCATATTAAGGCACTCCATGGAAAAAGATTATTTGCTTGGATGGGGGTTAAAGGAGAACCCCATCCCCATGCTGAGAATACCTCTGAAAAATGAGAAAATGCTCTGGAAAAGGGAAGATTAAAAATAATACAATAAACTGTGAAATTAGTGGTTGAGAGATAATTTGGTATATATAAGCAAGACCAGTTTAACCTACTTTAAATGCTGTGACTGCCTCCTGCAGAATTCTGGGATTTTTAGTTTAGAGAGACCCAGGGCTTCTCTGGATGAGCAGTTTAAAGGCTCCTCCCTAATCTACAAACTCCTGAATTCTGTGGGAGGCAGTCATAACATTTAAAGTGGATTTAAAGTGTGATGAGGCCTCAGGTGATGAGGCCTCAGGTGTGGGAGCAATGTGGTGCTCCAGATGATATTGGATTGTAACTCCTAGCCTTCCTCGCCCTTCCCCCACTTCTGCCCTTCCCCCATTGAGATTTGCAGTCCAACAACATCTGTGTTGCCACATGATTCCATCCCTGGGCTAGACCAAGAGAAGCACATGGATCAGTTCATGCAGCTGTCTCTTTAAGCCTTTCAGCATGTACTCAGCTCAGTGAGCAATTGTGAGTAAATCAGCTCTTCTTGTCCTCTGAACAGTGTCAGCTTGAAAGGATTCTATATCAATCATCCTTCATATTGGAAACTCCAGGGCAATGCATTTTCCTTGCAAGCTAACCAATCAAATGCATGTGGCCAACAAGCTAGAGAAAAAGAAATCATGGAGTCAGTTATAATTCCAATAAATGTCATTGGCATCAAAGCCATCTTGACACCACATCATCCAAATGTAAATCGAACACCGCAAAAGAAAAGTTCCTTGTGGAAGGAAATAAATAAACTTGCTGATGCAACTGTACAAATTTCTGAACTTTATGAAAAACTAAACTTGTAAGCATGCAACAACATCTATAATACACACACTCCTCAGCCCTCCCCATTTACCAATTGAAATAACTCACAAAACATTCACTGAGAATATCACATTATGAATGTCCAGATTACAGCTCCATATTTGACTGGAATGGTGGTTGACTGGAATGGGATGGAAACTGGCCAATGTGCCCATTGATGGAGACGTTTACAAGTATTCACTGAATTTTAAATAATACTATATTATATTATATTCTTGTGGAATATCCCATATCTGGACTGCTTGTGACTAATAATGTTTTGGCTCTCAGATTCTTTTTGGATTTTGGAATATATGTACAGGCAGTCATCAAGTTACAAACAAAATAGGTTTGTACTTAAGTTGAATTTGTTTGTCAGTGAGAACAGGTACAGTTTTCTCTCACTTCCTGTTGTCTCATCTCCATGTGTAACTATGAGTCATAAAGAGGTATCTTAGGGTCCTTTCCACGCAGTCCTATATCCCAGGATATCAAGGCAGAAAACCCCACATTATCTGAGTGTGGACTCAAATAACCCAGTTCAAAGCCGATATTGTGGGATTTTCTGCTTTGATATTCTGGGATATAGGGCTGTGTGGAAGGGCCCTTAGAGATGGGATCCAAGACTACACACAAAATTCATTTATGTTTCATATACACCTTATACATATAGTCATCTGGACAATTTTGGAGCATTTTGGAATTCCAGGTAAGATGCTGTATCATAAAATGTGAGCTCATCCATATTTGTTTGTTTGATGTTCCTAGGGGCAAACTGAAAATATTATATTACCAATTGCAGCTGATTGTAAATATCCTCTGATATTTGCCATGAGAAATGACAGAAGAGAGCATTTCAGTAGTTTTCTTTTTCACATTAGCTCCACCTGCTCAAAATCCCTCTTCTGTGCAACCATTTTAACTATAGGATCTCTGTCATGTTTTTCTGTTGGAAAATCTAATGTGGGCCCCTCTTCCTGCATTGCATCTCAAGATTAACCACACAGACTTCCTACTTTCAGCATTACATAAGGCCCTTGTCCCCTGCCATATGGTTTTATATTATCTTGCTTGTTGGAGATTCCTGAAGGTCTTATTTTTTGTGTTTGCTTGATTAGCCCAATAAAAATATCATGTAAATGTGAACAATAGAACTCTGCTCATGTTATGGTGATGAATACTTCCAAAGTTTATGGAGAAGAAAAGAGGTACTTTTTGCTACCGTTTTCTGGTTTGTTTTCTTTTTTTGTCTGTTTGCATTCTATCCTGTTCGTCAAATGTATTCCAAGGCCTCTTCCACACAGCTGTATAAAATTCACATTGAACTGGATTATATGGCAGTGAGGACTCGAATATTCCAGTTCAAAACAGACATTGTGGATTATCTGCCTTGATATTCTGAGTTATATGGCTGTGTGGAAGGGCCCCCTAGCCTAAGGCAATTGTAAGCTTACTCCCGAAATATATTGCACTTATTACATGTTACAGTCTAAAACTTGGAACTCTTTTATACTGGAAAGGTGAAGAACTATCTTTCTTTTTGACTGCTTCTCATTTGTTCTCACCCAAACTTATATAAACAACCCTCAATTTGGAAATAGGGCAGTGGATAGTGAGCGGTGCAGAAATACAGCAGTGATCGGGTTTTTTTCAGCTTCAGTTGCAGACCACAGACTTTGATACAATCCCTCTAAAACCTTGAAGAGTAGATTTGAAATTTGAGCAAATGTGCTACATAAAAACTATTTCACAAGCCATGTAAGCAGCTACAGCACCTCCTTTCTTGTTACTGAGAGCCTTGCTGAAAAACTACAGACCTTCGCCCCTGCCTCGAAGGAATGTCAAGCAAGAAGTGCCTTGGTGTAGACAGGTTGGTTTGGAATGTTCTTTTAAAAATAGAACTACCCTGACAAATCCATTTACTCTGACAGGCATTCTTGAAGACAGGTAAGGAATCTGAGCAAATTCTTTGTTCTTCCTCTACAATCTTGGAGAAATGAAGCATTTACTCTCAATTCAGTAGCCTAAAATGAACTCTTGATCATGCATCTAAGCCAATTTGAATCCAGTTTGACTATTTTCTTTTGGATGGACTTAAAATCTGAGCTTGGAAATATTATTTCATGGACTAAAATCCCCAGAATCTTCCAACCGGAATGGCCAATGGCAAAACAGTATTTGTAGTCCAATAAGTCATGTGATTTTAATGCTTTTATTAGATGTTTTAATTTTTATATTTCTTGTTTTAAATGTCTTTTTATCTTAAGGTGAATTGTCCTATTGATTTTATGCCTAGTTATATGTTGTTGATTTGAGTTTTTGTTTATGTATGTAAGGCATTGAATTTAGCTGTTATTTTTGTGTAAATCACTTTGAGTCCTGACTTCCCAGGGGTGAGAAAAGTGGGGTGTGTGTGTGTGTGTGTATGTATTGTAAATAAATAAAAAATACAGTTCACAGTTCAGCTCAGAATTTTTAAAAAACCCTTCATATCCTAAACTCAATACCTCCAAGCAATTTATTTTGAAAGGTGGCACTTTCCCTGAAGAACCAGTTCATCAATTAGACAACAAAGTACAGAACTTCACAGTGATATGATTTTTCACTGCTCCAGATGTCCTGAATGTAAATCCCTTGAGGTTGATGTGTGATATTTTCTCTTTGATGTTTCATTGCAGCCTAAATGTCAAGGAGCAATTTCCCCCTTATCTTGTGCTAAAGCCATCATCCAACTGCCTGATCCAGAGTGTATTATAACAACATAAAAAGGCTTCAACATAGAATAGAATCCAATTAGCATGCATGGAATTCTGTTCCATGTTCCTTTAACGTTGTGGGTTTTTTACAAATAAGAAAACAAACTGCAGGATACTTTCTTATTTATTGACACACTAATATGAAGTTTGCAGAAATAGTTGCCCCATCTCAAGAGGATTAAGCAAACCAGTTCAGGTGAACATAAAGAATCACAGAGTTAATCCCGAGTCATTAGGTCCATCCATTGGTAACTCCAGGCTCTCTAGTTAAAGAAGTGGTTCCCAACCTGTGGTTCACAAGAACTAAAATATGGTCCGCGGCCTCACCATTAGTACACTTTTGCAACAAGAGCAACTGGTTTTGCGAAACTCTCTTATAGTGCCAAGGCTTATTAAATAGGACTTACTGTGGGCGGCCAGATGGCAGCTACTGGATGGAATATATTCTGTATCAGAAACTACTGATGTGGTCTACCCAATGCAATTTTCCGAATCAGCACCTCAAATAACCAAACCGAATCTAAAGTTGTCCAAAAACTGATTCGTAACCCTTTTGGTACTAATGTTGGAGAGTTGTCCCTGGTCAAGTGTTCCCTGTTCAAAAAAGGTTGGGAACCACTGAGCTAAAACATCTCCAGTAGGATCATTTTAAAGATGTTTAGAGAAGGGGCCCCAGTACCATTGCCAAACCATTCTTATTGTCAAGGAGTTTCTTATAATGTTCAATCTAGTTACAGAAAGGCAGGTACCATCCTGTAACTTAAAACCATGATACTTTGCCCTACCTTCTGAGGCAGGAGAGAACAAACCTGCACCCTCCTCTCTGTGACAGCCCTTGAGGCATTCAAATAGTGCAATCATATCAACCACCAGTCTTCTCTTCATTAAGCTGAACATGCCCAGTTCCTTCAAACTTCCTTCTGGTGTTTATGCTTATCATTCTTTTTGTTCTCAGGGGATGATGGGTCTGGTAATGAGGAGTCAACTATGGGAAGTGTGGATGAGGATTCAGAGAATGTGTCTAGTGATATGGATTGGACCAAAGTACGTGATGTTTGTGCTTAAACAACAAGTAGTGATACATTTGGGGGTTTTGCTGGGGATGGGACTTGGTGTACAGATTATCAGTCTTCAACATGGGGAGATCTAAGTCCTGGCAGAAGGAGGTCTGCATGAGTGGAGAGACATAGCTCTACACATGAAGCTGTAAGTGCAGCTAACGGGGCTAATGGTGGGATGTTTGCTCATTCCAGTTCTGATGAGGATCTGTGAATAAAGGAAGGGTTTGGATCTGGGGCTCTTTGCAGTTGGCAAGATGTTTTTGGGTGCTGTGTCCTGCCGTTTGTATCGTGTTTCCTGGTTCCAGTATTCCTGTGGACGGCCTTTTGGACCATGTGTTGGATCCTGTGCTGCCTCTGAGGAATTTGGTATAGTATGAGATGTGTTCCGCATCATGTATCCCCTTTTGGCTACATTTTGTATTGCTTCCTGTGTGCTAGTTGCAAAAACTAGGTGTTTGCTATTGCTGTCTTCACTCTCATTTGACCTGGATTGATGTATTATTGCTGACATCTTCTCCTTCACTGTGACTGGATTGCAGTACCGTTGCTGCTTCTCCCTCTCCCTCTCTCTGACGCCGCCATGGTTCGGCTTTGTGTTGCTGCTTCTCCGTTCCTGACCATTGGCCTGCTTTGGCGCTTCTTCGCTCTTCAGTTTCTCCTCCCATTTGATGATGACATTGACATTGATAACTAGTGCTTTTTCCTCTGTATTATTTAGTTTTGGGGTTTAATGCGGGTTATGGAGAGATATAATCTGGGTTTTGTTCATATGTACTCTTTTTGACCATTTGGTCATAGTTTTGCTTTATTCTGATTCTCACGCTGATGTTAACGTGTTTTTGGCTTTATTTTGGCCATTTTTGAATTGTCTGTGCTGTTTCAATAAACCCTTTTCCTTTGCTTATTGGTCTGGCTCTTTAAGGCCCTCTGTATTGCGACTCTGTATTGCGACTCTGTCTCCTTCTCTCTCTCTCTCTCTCTCTCTCTCTCTCTCTCTCTCTCTCTCTCTATATATATATATATATATATATATATATATATATATATATATATGGCTGAATCTGAAATATACCCCTGTGTCAGAGCTGGGAAATCTGAGCTTTGAGGAAGTTCAGATCTCCAGCCTGCCCTGAGGTGGCATTGACCTTTGTCCCAGTTCTATGAGAGCTGTGCTGACCTTTGCTCTAGTTCCTGAGAGACTGTGCTGTGTCAGACTGGAAGTGATGCAACTTCCAGGTGCCTGCTGAGTCATGGAGGAAGTGAGGTAACCTCCTCTGGACATGGACATTGGACACTGTTCTAATTATGCGGACTCAGAGCCTTATGAGGTCATATCCCCTGGACTATGGGAACTGCTGACTCACCCGGATATGGTGCAACCCTCCTTGGACATTGCATGGGCAAGGGGAGGGGGGTTTGGGTATATAAGGTGTGTTTGGGTGGCGGGACTTTGCTTTAGTTTCACAAGTTTTGTACCTGCAATAAAATCGTGTTGGACCGTGCTACTATCTACGCTTGTTTCCTGACTGAGATTGAAGAGTCATTACACCCCTGAGTACTACAAGAATGTTGTAGCTTGACAATATGAAAACCACTTTGGAATTTCACAATTACATGATAAACGATATTTATTTGTTTGTTTGTTATTCAAATTTGTGAGTCGCCACTCCCGGGTGGCTCGGGGCGACTTACACCAAAATTCAGGATTAAAAACAGAATAAAAACACCATAAAACACGTAAAAACACAGTAAAATACAATAAGTACGATACACAGCAACTGAATGAGAGGAGACCAGGCTTGGAACATTAGGTTTCCAAAAACAATTTAGCCAATAGAAATCCAAAAACTAATTTGTTACCATAATCACTGTAATAATTTAATTGTTTAGGTTATAATTGTCTCACTGAAGCTAGTGGTTCAGGGTCATATAATTGCATGATAGATTTGCCTTAGGGTAAACATAGGTCAGAAACATCTTGAATGTACACAATAACAACAAAAGGGGATTTGCAGATAATGACATGGAAATTAACAGTGTTTTGATGGGTTGCAACATTCAAAATGTAAATATTAACTGAGGAGAATAGTGATTCAATATGTCTGGAAAGTGACAGATATGGTAAGGTATGGCTTCTCATTTTACAATCCTTTTTTCCCGTCTTCTTTTTCTATCCTCACCAATCCTTTCCAGCTTGTACAAGGATCACTTGCCCTTCAAAGACATAATTTATTAAATGTTAATAAAGAACAGTGTTAAAGGTTAGTAAGGAATTATGTGCTTATTTCAGTTAGACAACACTTATCCCCTGCAATGATATCAGCAAGTACACAGCTACACAGATTAGTCAGTGAATCAAGGGGAAAGGATTTTAATCAGAAACATTTTTGAGTGTCACTGAGCATGCAGAAAAAGTTTCTGCACTACCCAATCACTTCACACTCGCTATTTTATTTGTTTGTTTGTTTGTTTGTTTGTAACATTTATATTCCACCCTCCACCCTTTTGTACTCCGGGTGGAGCACAAAATATATACAGCAATGTCGGGACATATAAAGCATAAATATACACAAACATTAAAATCACTTATATCCACTTTAAAATTAGTTGGTTAAACACCATCTCAGGACACCATTCTATTTTCCCAGTCAAGAAGTGTGATTGGCAAAGATCCATACCAGAAGACATATCTGCTTATTCAGCTCAATGGGAACTGCTAAGGTCAAGTGAGAGAAAGCAAAAAAAAAAAAAAGCAGGATGAGGAAAGCTTTTAATTAATTATCAAAGTGTCTAGTACTATGTGTGCAACAATAAACACTCTAAAAGCTTACTAATGAGGTTAACTGCAGCTTACATCAAATAAAATTATACAATACTGTATGTTGCATTCTAATATATAAATAGACACCAGAATAAAATGAACAGAGGAGAACTGGAGGGTCACAATGCACTCCCTGAAAAACATACAGATTAATAGAGCTCCTTCTACACTTCCGTATAATATCTGCTTTGAATTGGATTATATGGCAGTGTCAAAGGGGCCTAGGAGAGTGGACAACAGCCTACAGAGCATGATTTTTAAGGCTCATGACTTCTAAAGGACTAAACAAACTAATGAGGCCTCACCTTATTCTATTCCATAACGTGACTCATTTTTTGCTCTTTCTGTTCTTCTTCAGTTGCTCCCCAACCCAGTTTCTTCAAACAATTTCAAAGCTTTTCATCTGGGTTCTGCTATTTCCCAATGTGTCTGAGATGTCCAAGTGCATTCCATCACTGGCCACAAAACCCCCAAAAACTGGCACACTCCCTTTGCATAATTGCCCACCCTCGTGCTGGAGAAAAAGCATTGTACTTCAAAAAATTTCAAAATTCTAAAATTAATGAATTAAAAGTGGGATTAAATTCAGCAAGAATCTATATTAACAGAAATATCAAACAAATTAGTGATTTGGTGAGTTGATAAAGTTATTTCTAGGTTCTGATTTGTGTCTACTTCCAAAAGGTAATGTAACATTATTTTTAAATGACGATTTTCTTTCAAAAAAAAGCTCTCTCTACTTCCAAAGCTTCAGTGGAAAAATTTATGCCCCTATGTCTCATGGCTTCACTATCAATCATGCCTTATATGTCACAAGGGTTTATGGAACCTTGGTGCCCTTTGTCACAGAAATAAATTTCATCAGTCATCATAAAGGAAATCTTATAATGAATGTTATTCAGAACTATGTTCTGCCACCACAGAGAAATGGACAAAACATAAAGGAGATAATAGCCAAATTATTAATTGTATTTTAATTTAAAAAACAGAGATGGGAAAGAGATCTCCTAAAGGCAATCTATCGCCTGAAATCAGTAAGGAGGTAGAGAGGCTTTCAATTATTTAGTATAGTGAAGATATTACATATACTTACTGAGTACCCTGTTCCCTCTCCCTTCCCCCTCTTTCTCTGGCCCTTCTACACATGATCAAAAACCTGGAAGTAACTGGTTTAAGGGGGGTTGACTAAACAATGTTTAGCCGAAGTGTGGGCAGAACTGGGCTAACAACCGAAAAGCACATGTTAAAAAGGTACGCTTAAAATCTAATTCTGCCCCAAACATGTGCACCTTCACATGACTGTATATCTCTGCAGTTATGCAAAACATGAGCTTTCCTTCCCTTCCCTTCCCACTCTGTGGACTGCTCCAGTGTACATGGACTTTTTGAAAGCCTGAAACAGCTGATCAGCTGATTGGGCTGTCAAAACATGGAGCCACGGAAAACACAGGTGGCTCATGGGAAGCAGAATGGAAAAGTAATTAGAATGCTCCGAAACTCTTTCTTTCTAACTTTATAATATTAAAGAGATGTTAAATTAACAATTGGGGTGAAGAGAGAGATGCGATGGAAGTTTTTCTGAAAAAAACCTTCACTCTGTTATGCACTGGACCTCATACGCGCACATGCGAATCTGCTTGTGTTTACATTAAGATATACGCATGTGTGCAGTGAGTCACCTGAGGGCTGAGAAGGGCGGTACACAATACAGCAAATAAATAAATAAATGGAGTGATATATTTTTAAAAAATCTGTCTGATGTCCCCATCCACCCTTTATCTTGATCCACTACAGAGGAAGGCTGTGAGGATGGTGAAGGACAATTTCCCAGGACTGGCAGGTCTTTGTGGGAATCTTCTTTCAGGTTCAGGGATTATTTTGCCTCAGTTATAAAATGTGGATTTTGGTGCTCTCTGGAACCTCTCTCTCTCCCTTTCTCTGATGTTACTAACTGCACAGATGCCAATAGATCCAGTGCACAGCTTTTATATACAAATAAATAAATTATGCTTATCAGATAAAGAAATGATAGATTTTTTACTTTAAAAACCTTTAGTTTGGAATGCATATGTGCACTCTTTCCTAAAATTCCAAAATCAGTTACTCCTGCTAAAACAGATATAAATTATTCTGCAAAATGAAGTTATTTGTTCAGCCCTTTCATAGTTGCAATCCTACTGATACTTAGGTAAGAAGAAGTCTCCTTGATTATGTAAGATTGGCTCCAAAGGAAATTTCTATAGAAATATGCTGCAAAGAACCTGATATTATGTTCAATTTTAAAGGGCTACGTTCAGTCAAAAATGGGCCTAAATCCCCTATATGCACTACATCCCGCCTTGGAAGTAAAGCAGGATCAGTATTTGGATGGGTGACCACCAATGATCCCAGGTGCTGCAGGCCAGGGCTTCTTTTTCTACTCACAACCCCTTTCCACCTGAGAATTTACTTATGACTCTAGGTATATAGATATATAAAATAGGTATAAAATAAAACTTTGATGATAAAAAAACAGCATTTGCATGACTTCCTAAACAGGCTGGTTTTCCTGATTGTGGAGTAGAGTTGAAGCATTTTCTGCAAAATCCATTGTAAACTGCACGTTGTTGCTAACAGATTTTTGTAAATGAGTTCAAAAACCTTTGTTAGTTGCAAAATGTTTTGTGACTCCAACATTGAGTTAAAACGGCCCCACTTGATGTTGGGACTCACAGTTTTAAAAGCAGCGTTATAGGATATATTTCAAAGGAGGAAACTAACAAAACTACCTCAAAGGCCCCTTCTATACTGCCATATAATCTAGATTATCAAAGCAGATAATCCAGATTATCTGCTTTGAACTGGATAATATGTCCATACTGCCATATAATCCAGTTCAAATCAGATAATCTGGATTTTATAAGGCAGTGTAGAAGGGGCTTCAATCTCTATCTGGAGTCAACATTTCCATCAGAGCTACGACATACTGTTCCTCTATGACAGGGAAACCATCTCTCCATATGTCCCATGGGGGGGGCAGGCCCGGATCCGTCCCCGATAATTTTCAACACTGCCTCGAAGCCGTTACTGGATGGCTGCAAGCCAGTAGGTTGAGGGTGAATCCGGCGAAGACGGAGATCTTGTGGCCGGGCCGCCCGGGTGGTGGGGATGTCCAGCTTCCGACCCTGGACGGTGCGGCGTTAAACCCATCATCTTCTATAAAGAGCCTGGGGGTCCATTTGGACTCCCAGCTGTCCATGGAGACCCAGGTCTCTGCAGTCAGCAAGATTGCCTTTTTTCATCTTAGACAGACAAGGAGGCTGGCCTCTCCCGGAACGACCTGGCCACGGTGATCCAAGCCACGGTCATCTCGAGGCTAGATTACTGTAACGCGCTCTACGTTGGCCTTCCTTTGTCGGTGACCCGGAAGCTCAAGCTGGTGCAGAACACTGCCGCCCGACTCCTGTCTGGCATGCCAGCTAGTTCCCACATAACACCTGTTTTGCAGGATCTGCACTGGCTGCCAATTGAGCACCGGATCACCTTCAAAGTGTTGGTTCTTACCTTTAAGGCCTTGTATGGCCTAGGGCCAGCGTATCTGAGGGACCATCTCTTCCCATATTGCCCTATGAGATCTCTTCGTTCTGAGGATACCAACCTTCTGGCCGTCCCTTCTGCTAAAGCGGCCAAACTGACAGCCACCTGCCGAAGGGCTTTCTCGGTAATTGCACCGATACTTTGAAACGCCCTTCCGGTGGACACGCGCGCCATCCGCGACTTGGTCCCTTTCAGGCGGGCGTGTAAGACCCACCTCTTCAAGCTTGCCTTCCACGTGTAGGCTAGCGGGACACGCCCCCTGTTAGGAATTGATTTCTAACCCTGGTCGTTTTAACTGTGTATCTTGTTACTTTTAATGATGTTTTTATGCTTGTTTTATTTCATATTGCTGTTTTTACCATGTGTTGTTGTTGCTGTTGTGAGCCGCCCTGAGCCCGCCGGGAGTGGCGGCATAGAAGCCGAATAAATAAATAAATAAATAAGTGTCTTTCAGAATGACAGTGCTTTTGCTTATGAACACTTTTCCAAAAACAAGCAAGAAATGGGACCACAAGCAAATAAATCCACAGTTCAAAAGGACTGAGAAGAGCAGTACATCTGTCGGTGATGAATGAGAACTATTTTCATTTATCACAGAACACCTAACTTCTCAGAACTCATCAAAAGACAAGCTTGAGTGTTGAATTAACAATGGCACCAGCTTCAAACACCTATGTGTTCAAGAAACTGTGACTTTTCCTGCCAGTCTCAGCATGTGTAGGCTTTGCTGCAGTTCAAAGGATGCTCATTCTGCATTAACAATATTGGAGTGCAAAAAGGATGATCAGCCGGTTTCAGGCATGATGGTTTCAATTCCCTTCACTTTGATCATTCTTTTTTATCTACAGAAGGAACCCACAGGGACATTGCAAAAACGTGTCCCTTGCCCTAAAAACATCTCCATTTGGGTTCCAAAAACTACTTAAGCTGGATATCTGGAAGAGGAGCTGGTTCTGTCACTAGAAAGTCACTGGAAGAAGCTATCTCTGTCAAGAGGATCCATTTTTCATTTTAATTATATAGAGCCCCAGGGTGTGCATTGTACTTTACAGTGTACAGGAAGTCAATCCTTGTCACAAGAAGCTTTCAAATGGGAAACTGACACAGTAGAGATGAAAGAAGGTGGGAGGAGAAGCAAGTAAAATCAAAGGAAAGGCTATACAAACTTTCCATTTTCATGGAATAAATCCAATGAGATTTACAGCACCAAGATTCCAGGGTAACTTCCATATTTTCATGCCATGGAATCCCAGTCAGAGAATTATAGTGGCTCATCAATTAAGAGTCCATAGGATGCAGCTATGGCATTTAAAGTGGAATCATAGTGCTATCATTGTGCAGTATGAAAGGGTCCATAATAGCAAGTGTTGCATTCATATAGTTGCCACCAGCTATAAAAGGTGGGATTAATCATTCACATTTCCACTTGTTACTACATTTGCATACCTATGTAAACTTTTTTGATCATAGATCGCCTTCTATAATTACCAGAGGAACTATCATACGATTTAGAAAGTGCAAATTACAAGCACAGGAATATCCCTGTAGACACAAAACTGCCCAAAACTTCCTATCTGTTTGTGCCTAATTGTATTGATTCCTAAAGAGCATGATAAAGCACATGATATTGCTATTCAATAAGTCTGAAAAGAAGAGGAAAACAGAAATGATCAGAGCCACCATTTTTTAAAACTGAAAACTGAAGTAATATATAAGGAGTGGCATCCTTGTAGCACATACATTTCATGCCCAACTATATAAATATGCCCACTGATAATAGCTGTTGCGTTGAGTAGAAGAGATACGTGATTTTCCTAGTTCCAACAGACCTCACAACCTCTGAGGATGCTTGCCATAGATGCAGGCGAAACATCAGGAGAAAATGTCTTTAGAACATGGCCATATAGCCTGAAAAACCTACAACAACGCAGTGATTCCGGCCATGAAAGCCTTCGACAATACATTGATACATGAATACTTCTCCTCTAAACAGACACTAGCAGAATAACGTTTCAAAGAGACAAGGTGGTTTCTAGGGACTTCAATTTCATTAGTGGATCCTTAGTATCTACTTGGGTTTGTTTCTAGGAATCCTCATGGATACCAAAATCTTTGGATGCTCAAGCCCCATGAAATGCAACAGTGTAGTAAAATCAAATCTCTTATATAAAATGGTAAAAGCAAGGTTTGCTTTTTTGGCATGGTAGGAAGGTATTCCTTGTTGTCTGAGTAAGATTGTCCTCCAAGTGCGGTATTCTGGTGGTGGCAGGCATGTAGCCAGGGGGGGCTAAAGGGGCTTCAGCCCCCGAAATTCTCAGGGTGGTCCATGAGAAGGCCTTACTGGTACATTATTTAAACTGTTATGTTTATTCATATCATGATCTGATCACCATGCTTATTATATCCCACCTTCATGGGGTTATTGGGATAACAATACAAAAGATTTCCTAGGTAAACCCTCTTCCACCCAGTCTCAGCCCCCCCCCCCCCCCCAAACCAAAATCCTGGCTACGGCCCTGGGTGGTGGGTACGTAGGTGACTGTGGAGCCCTATTCTTGACCCACATGTTCTCCTGCAGTGAGCTGATTGGTTTCCAGCTGAAAGGCGGTCCCTGTCGGGATTGGCTTGGCGCACCTTCCTCTTGGCATGTTTCTCTCTTTCGTCCTCCATTCATGCCTCTTCAAATTCCACAGCACTGCTGGTCACAGCTGACCTCCAGCTAGAGTGCTTAAGGGACAGGGCATTCCATTTCTCGGTGTCTATGCCACAGTTTTTAAGTTTGGCTTTGACCCCAACTTTAAATCTTGTTTCCTGTCCTCCAAAATTCCGTTTTCCATTCTTGAGTTTGGAGTAAAGTATGTGCTTTGGGAGATGGTGATTTCTGCTTTGGGAGATAGATTATTTCCACTCAGGTGAGAAGCTTCCCGTCAATAAGGTAAAGTATCATAGCGATGAAGATGGAAAATAAGGTTGGGGCAATCACACATCTCTGTTTGGCACCTGATTCCAGCTTAAATGGGTCACTTTGGGAACCATTGCTGTCCAAGACTGTTGCCATCATGTCATCATGGAGGAACCGCAGGTTGTGGATGATTGAAGCCATCGATACAGAACATTTGATACAATGAGGCAACTGTATTTATATCCATCCTTTCTTCTAAAAAGGGCAAAATGGCATACATAACCCTCCTCTTCCTTAGTTTATCCTTGCAATATTTATGAGATAAGGCAGGTTGCTAGTGACTGACTCAACGTTGTGTCAGTGAGTCTCATGGCTCAGTGAGAACTAGCACCTGGATCTCCCAATTTCCTGTCTAGTATTAGCCAGTTGCACTACAGCAGTTCAAGAGACAGGAGTAGCAGGGAATAGCCTCCTTACTTCCCATAAGGAAGCCACTTGGCTGTCCTGAGGAGACCTAGAAGAAAAGGGCACGCTAATAGTAGCAACAGAGAGGAGAAGTTAGGTGAGTTCAGAGAAGTAATCTTGCTGAAGGCATCTTGTCACAAATTTAGCACTGCCAAAGACACTTAGTGATAAATTCAGATGGAGTCATTAGGCAAAAAAAAAACCCCTAACAGCATCATCGTTATTAGTATGCTTTTTTGGCATGGTAGGATATTCCTTGCACGAATTCGCACTTACTTTGTGAAGCAATGTATATAAAATATTTCCCCCAATGAAGAGATTTCTCTCTGTAGTCTATTTTGGAATTATTGTTCTTCATTAGATAATATCCTCCAAATATCACGTACACAAAGAGCCTGCAGCGGGCATTTGAATCTGGTAATTAGCTGCTTAGTTGGGTAAAAACAAGACAATGATGTGGCTAATGGTCTGTTTGCAAGACTTGCTGAGGCAGCAACTCGTGTGCTTAAAATAAATATCACAAAATATTACTTTCTCACAGTATCACAAGGCCATTTTACTTAGGGGTAGATACATGTTAGTGTTTATAGTTCACACATTGATGCCAATAATAATAAATTTCATTTCTTAATGTCCTCTTCCCAAGGTTTAGCTCTAAAATCTCTTTCAGCAGGTCATTCCACAGTCTAAAGGTGGTTGACAAAAGTTCCTCAGAGATACAGTTGCCAGTCTAGTTCTGGCTGGTTTATTTATTTATTCATTCATTTTATTCACAGTATTTATATTCCACCCTTCTCACCCCAAAGGGACTCGGGACAGATCACAATGTACACAACCAACATTCAATGCCGTTTTCTAGACATACATGCATACATACAGACAGATAGAGGTATTTTTGGCATTTCCACTTTGGTGTCTGTGGGTTAAGCTCAATACCAGCCACAGCGGGGAGCTATCGCTTCATCCAATATGATGCTGATTCATGTTGATCGTATTTCCTCCTTGCTCTTTGACCACTGGCATTTTTACAGTGTCATAAAATACCTCCCTGCTTTAAGCGGTCCCTAATTTCTCTACTCACAGCTCAGCTGATTTTGAACTGCATAGGTGGACAGTAAGCTAGGCTTAACAGTCAGATGCTCAATCCAACTTGGACTTCGAACCTGTCACCTTCTGGTCAGTAGTGATCTATTGCAGCTGGTGGTTACCAGCTGTGCTACAGCCCGGCTATAATAAATGTTCCTATAGGACCTAAATATACAGAACAGATTATATGGGAGGTGGAGATCTTATAGGCATTCTGTACCAAATCATGTAGAGCTGTAAAGATAATAACCAACACATAGTACTTTGCCTGAAAACTAATTGGTGATGTGGTGATGCATTGTCTTCCTGTTGTGATCCAATACGTGGACACTGTCTCTGATAAGACAAATCTTCTAAACATGACAGCCACTAGGAAATCTGTTTTGCAGGCCACATTTGGAATTTCAACAGGCTCAGTAAAAAAAAGGGGGAAGTTTATGGACTCTGAGAAAGAGGACTTGAGGTGTGAGGCTCAGATGTGCAACATTAGAGAAATGAATCTGAAGTTCTCACATTAATGCATCATCCGCAACCCTTCTAATTCTGATGGTGAAGCCAGCTGACAATGACTTTCTCTGTACTATGAGACAGATATCAGCAGAAACAACATTGATTATATTGTTTATTTTCGTTGGTAGAAACAAATCATCCCTACTGTGAAGTAGGTTAAGCTTGAGAAGCTATGCTGGCTCAAAATGATCATATAAATGTTATGTTATGAGGAAGATAGGATTCGTAAATAATAGATACTAAGGGCCCTTCCACACAGACCTATATCCCACAATATCAAGGCAGAAAAGCTCGCATTATCTGAGTGTGGACTCATATAACCCAGTTCAAAGCAGATAATGTGGGATTTCCTGCCTTGATATTCTGGGATATAGGGCTGTGTGGAAGGTCCCTGGGGTCCATTCTACACTGCCATATAAAATCCAGGTTATCTGCTTTGAACTGGATTATATAGCAGTGTAGATACAGCCTATGACAGAAAGTGTATGTGGAGACAAATACATGCTTTGGACTGGATTGTATGAGTTCACAGAAACAGTATCTTCTTTACACAAAAAGCCCCATGCAAATTTTATGCAGAAAATATCCCCCAACCAGAACGTTCATGGAAAGACATTTTTCAACTATTATTTTAATATCTCTGAATATTCTTCGATTCCTCATTGTAATGGCCTAGCTAGAAATTCAAGATCACAGTTGGTGGGAGTTATCTTCAGTGGCCATGTCATACAATGGACCTTCCGTACCATAGGTTCTCGGTCTATGATTTACATCAGCCATGGATCACACGTTATATACATAAAATGGTGGTAACATGTGTGAATATGCTCTACTACTTCTGTGTCATATCACTGCTTATTAATAATATGGGTTTGGATCATCTGGGTTTTTTTGACATCTGTGAGGGAACTGAACACTTATGGATCCAGAGGGCTCACTGAACTGATTTATTTCATTGAATTGAACTACTACAAGGTGAAAAGGTTACAGAAACATTTTTATTCTGTGTGCTAGAGACAAATCCAAAGAGGAAAGGCTTTGGGTCAGTAGCATCTATAAAATATATTCTTTTTCTGTAATATTTGTTCTCTTTCTGCATATACTTTGAAGTTACTTTCTCACAGTATATTAGGGTTTTTGCTTTGATCCAAGGAACTTTGTTATAAATGGTGTAGAATTTAAAAAAGCTTTGGTTGTTTTATATTAATAAATATTATGAACTAGCATTTAAAGTTCATTATGGTCCTCTAGTGATTGTCATAAACTCTGACTAAACTTGGGATGTTAGAGAATTTTCCTTTGGAATGCACTGTGAAGTAAGCCAGTTTTAATTTGCAGTTCCTGAACTAATATGCAGATTGAAACATAATTATCATTTGGATTCTACATTTTTAATTTCATGGTGCACTTGAGGTCAATAAGTGTATGCAAAAATGCACATATTTAGGAAATTTGAATGCAAAATTATATACTTGATGATAGAACATATATGTAAATGAATACAAAATGTACATCTTTGGAATAATTGCATATATAAATAAATCTGAATTTTCATGCATTTTAATTCTTTTTTAAAGACAGGATGATGCAGAAATCAGATACAACAGGCATCTGATTGAATATGAATAAAGGTGATGTAGGCCAGATGAGAACTGATTTGTATATGCAACTTCATTTAGGACCTCTTCACATGGCCCTTTCTGGTTGTGCCGTTGCACCGCAAAAAGGAGGGCACACAGGGTGTGCCCAGTGCACCCTCCTTCCTCCCCCATGTGGGCGATGACCATGTGATGGTGCTTGGCAGGCCCCTTCCAAGCTGAATTGGTCTGTTGTTTCTTGCAACCTTTGGTAGAATGTATGATATATTCAGGTTTTCCCTATATCACTTGCTTGTCATGATTCAGCAAAGTTTTTGTACAACAAGCTATGGCTGTCATCTGCAAGTGATACTATATAATGCTCTTTCATTTTGTTTCCTCTCCAAGCAAAGAAGACTCAGTGAAAGAGTAGGAAACATCACAAGCTTTGTGTGAAGTCTGCCTGTTGTGATCTGCAAATTCTCTCACAAATATTTTTTAAAAAGCTTTTGCCTACCAGCAGAAGCAAAGCAAAGCAAAGCAGAACACTCTGTATACACCCCCAAAAGTCTTCCAAACTCCAGGAAGAGCCACCAAAAATGTCCTATTTTCTTTCTGTGAAGATGGTGAAACTGATTTACTATTTTACCAATCTATTTTATTGGTTGGGCATCTGAAAATCCCAATTTTTCAAAAATCTAAAGTTGTCCACAAGGATGTTTGAGATAGTGACACCTTTGCTTTCTGGCGTTTAGAAGCACCATGCATATTACAAGTGATGGTTTTTCCAATCTCTATTCTATGAAAATATGTTTATTTAGAACTGTTGGACCCTGCCCTTCCTCCTAAGAATTCAAAGCAGGGTGGACTATCCTACTGTATTCACATAATTACATTGTGAAATCATTTACTCAAAGTCATCATGTTTTTCCTAGGTCAAAAGTCATGTCAGAACATCATACAGTCTCTGCACTGGTTCCCAATTGCCTGATTTCTCTGTGGAATAGCAAAGCCGATATTTTTTAAATAATGTTTTCAACCCAAATAATTGCTTAACTAGCAACGAGATTATAACATCTGTCAAGGGCCCATTAATAGCCTTGAAAGACTGCTACATAACCATAGCAGCTGTCATGGTAATTCATTCCAGATACTAGTCTGTAAGGGTGATCGGTTGGTGGACAAAATCATTCATCTGACAACATTAGGCCAACTTTGATTCCATTGTGTGTTCAGCTAACAGGTTTCAGATTCAATTTAGTACAAGCTTACCTAGTCAATGGGAAACAGCCATTGCAAGCACTACTATGCTGCTTTTGACAGTCTGGAATACCAGTAATTGTGCTGGTGAACTACACTGTCTTTAAATTGAAGTGTCTCTGTTTCTAAAAAAAAAAACTGGAGAGACAGCCAAGGATTTGGGAAACCCGACTTCAAACTCTTACTTGGCTAAGCAAGTTCCACCTTGCAGCATACCTGCTTTAGCAATTCAAATGTTTGATAGATTCATGCTATACGTTACTTACGCACAGATTAGAGGAATCTATCTAGGTTTCTATGATTCTATAGGTCTATTTTATTCATCCTTTAATTTCTTTTAGGGCCGTTCCACACAGCCATATAACCCAGAATGTAAAGGCTGATAGTGGGTTAAACTGCTGAGCTGCTGAACTTGCTGACCAAAAGGTCACCAGTTCAAATCGGGAATGGGGTGAGCTGCCACTATTAGCCTCAGCTTCTGCCAACCTAGCAGTTTGAAAACATGCAAATGTGAGTAGATCAATAGGTACTGCTCCAGCGGGAAGGAAACAGCGCTCCATGCAGTCATGCCGGCCACATGACCTTGGAGGTGTCTACAGACAATGCTGGCCCTTCGGCTTAGAAATGGAGATGAGCACCAACCCCCAGAGTTGGACACAACTGGACTTAATGTCAGGGGAAAACCTTTGCCTTTACCTAATCCACAGTATCTGCTATGAACTGGATTATCTGAATCCACATTGTCATATAATACAGTTCAGTGTAGATTTTATGCAGCTGTATGGAAGGGGCCTTAAACACAAGATCTTCAATTCAATTTGTGAAAAAAATAGTACATTTTGAATTTTTAAAAATTAAAAACAAACTCAACAACATTTTCAGATAGTAGCAGAGCAATGGCGAGCAGGGAAAGAACTATGTTGTACCTGCCCTCCTTACAGCAAATAAAGATGAAACATTTGTTGGGGAGCAGGGTACCACAAACATGGCTGAATGTATAGGTTTTCAAACGTCTCTGCCTGAGTGAGAAAATCTGTCATTTTGTCTTCTCCAATGGTCACATTTTTAAAAATATCTAAAGGGTTTTTTTTCTGCTGCTGTTGTTGTTATGTGCTTCAAATAATTTCTGCCTAGTGGCAGTCCTAAATTGAAGGAAACACAGTTTGTTGAAATGATGTTTGCTATTGCTTTCTTTGAGGCTAAGAGCATGTAACTTGCCCAAGGCCACCCAGTGGGTTTCAAACCTTGAGCAGGTTAGGGATTCAAACATTGATCTCCCAGAGCCCAAAAACAACACTCAAATCAATATGGAATGCTGGCCCTTAATACATTTCTGCAATATTGGAACCAGTGTGGTGTCTTGTTTTAAGTGTTAGACTAGGACACTAGGAGGCCAGGTTTCGAATCCCCATTCAGTCATAGAAACCCACTGGATGACACTAGGCAAATAATACTTTCTCGGTCTCAGAAAAAGGCAAAGGAAAATGACTTTGGAGCAATTTCTGCCAATAAAACCCCTTAAGTTCTGTATAAGTCAGAAGCGACTTCAAGATACACAACAACACTGTCAATATATGGCGTCAAAGCTGTTTACAAAATATGGAGCATTATAGCTGAGTGGGTAACAAGAACACAGCTGTTAAATAACCAAGATTAGAAGTACCCCGGTAGTAATAGATATAGTAAATAGCACCCACCTTGGGGTTCTCACAATCAGCATTTGGGTTTAAAGAGTTCAACAACTGTCAATGTGACCCTAATTTGAAGCTACTTATAGCAATATATACATTCCGGTAGCAAGCTTCCAGTTCAGAGGATTCTAATCTAAGTATTCAACCTGTCAATGTGAGAGCAAAGTGTGGGATGGACTGATGACATCCAACATGCACAAATAAATACCTTGCTTTTACTGCTTGCTTTGTACTTCAAGGACAAAATGGTTGAAGCACCTGGCAGGTCGCAAAGCATAGCTCAGTGTGTCCTGTTTTGCTGCATCACTACTAGTGGTTCAAATGATGGAATGTCAATAAATATAAACAGACAAACACTGAAATATTTCTTTCTGCAAAAATCTACTGCAGAGTCCTAAGCCATTTCCAGGAAGGAACCTATAAAAAGATAGCTACAGTGCCAGCGGGATTGGAAAACTAAGAGGTACTGAGTATTTCCTAAGTGGAGGGGGAGAATCTAAGACTTTGGAAGCTCGTAGTGCCAACTAATAGACATCAGGACATGAAAAGTGGTGATATTAAAACAAATATTAGGCAAACTGTATCATTCCAAATGCAGAGCAAGTCAAACCAGTTCGAAAACTCATCAGCAAAAAGAGCACCATCTTACCTGCTAGAACCCATTTGCTCAAAACTCCCAAATCCATCCAAACAAAAAGGGTTTTTTCTTTCCATAGAACAGCAACAAGGGCCAGCCAAGAAAAGTGTTAAAAGTCTCACAGGAGAAAAATGATGAATATCTCAGTCAACATTATGTCTGAGATGTTGTTCCTTGAAGATGGTGCTGCATACAAAAGTACAATTAGCTTCCCATAGAAAAGAGAACTCTGAATCCCAAGAGAAGTTACTTTTTTGGTAAAGGCATTTGAAATTTTATTACCTGTCTTTTATTGTTCATTTTCTCCAGCTCATTCAAGCCCAATAAGGGGAGTGGCATTTGCCAGCATTGAAATCCCTCGCTACCATCTGAACTGAAAGTATCTCAGACAGAAAGTAGGTCACCATTTTCTCCTGTATGATTTTTAACATCTTTGCCTGATGAAGAAGCCAATGAAGCTTTGAAAGCCTGCATAATGAATTTTATGCTTTGGAGCTGGCTCAATAAAAGCATTGCATTTTGTGGATTTTGGATTTTGATGTATTGTCCTCATCCCTGCAGCTGCTACTTAGAAAGAGTAAACAAACACATTAGAATAAAATCATACATTCTGGTCCCACTTGGCCATGCTCTTTGAAAAGTTAATATTTGCAATGTACCTCCCAGAATCCTTCAGTTTGCATGGACAATGAGTACATCGGCTGGGGCCTTGTCCAAAATTGAAATGTTCCAAGGCCTGCCTGAGCCAATGTATCAGTTTTAGTTTTCAGAATGGATATGACAGGCAAATGCCATAATTCCTTATCTTTTCTTCTCTCCAATGTTTTCTTTTCGCTATCTTCTGAAGCAATCTAGCTGAAGATTGTCTGTGCTGCTCTCTCTTATCCTTGTACTCTAATGTTAAGAGCAATGCCTGGGTTGACTGGCTTAGGAAAAAAGCTCACCCAGACACTCTCTATAGGATCTTTGAAGCTGAAGGCTTTAAAAACAGTCACTCAAAAGTGACTGCAAAAGGAAAAAGAGGTCAGCTAAAGCAAAAACAATTTTTCTTTACTAAAAAGATAGAAAAAAACAGTAAAAAGACAGGTGCTAAAAGAAACCCTACCGCTGAACAGTCTTAAGGAGGCTTTGAGTGGTGCAGTTAAACCTAGGGACTTCAAAACTAGCACACTCATGGATTCTGTCGCCCTCTGATGTGAAGAAAAGTCCAAATAGGGCAGGGAAGCAGGCCCTGAGAAAAAGGGACTTTGGAGAACCTGCTGCTGTCTCATGAGGAATATTCCTTTTCTTCTCTTCTGTTTCTTTCTGTGGTGATCTCTCTCATCTCTGAAATCTTGTGGAAGATCTCTCTGGAGTCTCTGCTTTTGCTTAGCCCCTGAGGAAATCTCTTAAAGCTCTGGGATTGCTCTTTGCTTCTGTAGAGCCTCTGTGGAAAGCTCTCTTTGTGCTGGAAGGTCTTCATCTTTGCTTTCCCCGCACTAGAAATCTCTAAAACCCTTTCTTTGCTGTACCTACCTATTAGGGGTGGATATCTCCGGTCGTTATCCCTAGAAAACCGTTATTATTTCGTATTAAAATCAATTTAGACCCTAATTCAATCCACGGCCAGCAACCCAGAAGTGACATTTCTAGATCAAAACCGGGTCCCACCATTTCTGGAAAGGGCGCGTTATTATGCCATTATAATTTCCGCCCTTTCTTACCTTTAACCCGCGTTGGCTCTCAGCTGGCAGACAGGATTGGAGGCGATGCCTCCATTCCCCTCTGCCAGCTGACAACAAATGCGGGTTACCTTTAACCCGTGTTGGCTCTCAGCTGGCAGAGGGAAGTGGAAGTGATGCCTCCATTCCCTTCTGCCAGCTGACAACAAACGCGGGTTACCTTTAACCTGCGTTGGCTCTCAGCTAGCAGAGGGAAGTGGAGGCGATGCCTCCATTCCCCTCTGCCAGCTGACAACAAACGCGGGTTACCGTTAACCTGCGTTGGCTCTCAGCTGGCGGAGGGAAGTGGAAGTGATGCCTCCATTCCTTTCTGCCAGCTGACAACAAACGCGGGTTACCTTTAACCTGTGTTGGCTCTCAGCTGGCAGAGGGAAGTGGAAGCGATGCCTCCATTCCCTTCTGCCAGCTGACAACAAACGCGGGTTACCTTTAACCTGCGTTGGCTCTCAGCTGGCAGAGGGAAGTGGAAGTGATGCCTCCATTCCCTTCTGCCAGCTGACAACAAACGCGGGTTACCTTTAACCCGCGTTGGCTCTCAGCTGGCAGAAGGAAGTGGAGGCGATGCCTCCATTCCACTCTTCTAGCTGACAACAAACGCGGGTTATACGTTAACCAATACCAGCTGGCAGAGGGAAGTAAGGTGATGCACTCCATTCCCTTCTGCAGCTGGCAGAACCCAGGGCAGTGGAAAGGATGCCTCCATTCCCTCTGCCAGCTGACAACAAACGCACTATACCTTTAACCCTGGCAGTATATGCTGGCAGACAAACAGTACAATATAATGCAAATAATCAATCATGTGAGGAAATCCCATGGAGGCACTGAGTAACCCTTAGTGAAGTCCTGGCCTCCATGGTGGCTGCTATGGCGCGGGCAGGCGCCAACGGCTGGAGGTAAGCCACTCTTCTGACCGCTAGCTGACAACAAACGCGGGTTACCTTTAACCCTGCCCTCCATGCTCCCTTGTCAGCTAACAACCAACAAGGATTAACTTTAACCCGCATTGGTTCTCAGCTGGCGAGAGGGAGTGGAGGGCATGCACTCCATCCCTCTTCTCCAGCTGAGAATCAACCTGTGTTAGAGCTATTGCGAGTTGCTTCTGAGCTGGTGAGGGGGTGTGGAGGTGGGCATCCCCTGCACACTGCGCATGCATGGCAGCAATAATGAAATAAAACGGATTTCGTAAATAAAAACGAATCAATTTCGAAATTTTCCCAAAAAAATTCGGAACACTTTCTATTTCGAAACAACAGCGACTCCCCCCACCCCCCTATGAGTTTAGAAACAATTTCTTTATGGATTAACCAGCCCTACTACCTATATTTATGTTCCTAATTTGGGAGTTACCAGATGGAGTACAGGAAACACCCCTGGATGGGGAAAAGGTAGTCTTAATGTTATCCTATGGCGAGTTCAAAAGGAAAGGCTATTAGTGCAGTGGATTAAACCACCAGCTACAGAAAATCTTGCCAATCGGAAGGTTGGCAGTTCAATCTATGGATGGGGTGAGCTCCCACCATCAGCCCTATCTTCTTCTTCCCTAGAAGTTCAAAAACAGCAATGTGAGTAGATAAATAGGTACCACTTTAGCAGGGAGGTAAAAGGTGCCCCTGAAGACATGCCAGCAATCCATGGACAACAAGCTCCTCAATTTGGCAGCTCTCCATGGCCAAATTGGGCACAGCCTCCAGATGTCAAAAATGAAAAAGAGGGAAGCCTTGCATCTGTCTATGTCAGGGGTGCTCACACTTTTTCAGCATGCGAGCTACTTATAAAACAACCAAGTCAAAATGATCTACCTACCCACTACAAAAATGTGAAACATATAACAGAATATCTGGTTTGAACTGGGTGTTCTGAGTCCACACAGCCATATAATCTGATTCAAAACAGATAACATGGGATTTTATTCAACGGTGTGGAAAATCCTCCGATAACCCGGGGCAGGCAGCACTTGGGTGGCGTCGGGAGCCTGCGGAGCGGGACTGAGCCTTCCTCCCGCCCTGCCTGAGATCTACCAAGATGCCCTATGCGATCTAGCAGTAGATCGCCATCTACCTAATGAGCACCCCTGGTCTATGTACTGTTTGTCTTTGTTGTTTATTGTAGAACATCATTGAATGTTTGCCATAAATGTATTCTGTAATTTGCTCTGAGTCTCCTTGGGAAGACAGAGTGGAATATAAATAAAGTACATTGTTGTTGTTGTTATTTTATTTATTTATTTATTTCCTCAATCTTGTATACCGCTCCTTCCAGCAGGCTCGGGGCGGTTTACATACCGCCAAGATAACAGTCCTTCGCCAAAGTTAAAATTGCATAAAAACGCAACGGTTACATAAAAGCAATAAAATGCAGGTGGTACATAAGACATCATAAGGTTGTGTAGCACCCATGGGTCCGCCCGGGCCACGGGGGAGGGGTAATGCACCGGGGGTCCCGTTGGCATTGGGACCCGCACAGGCTGAAAGGGACTCTGAGGATGAGCTGGAAGGCCCAGAGCAAGATTGGTCAGCCGTGCCTTTGCCCAGTCCACCGCCAGAGAGTTTAGCCTGGGATTTCGAATGGGAGCATTCTCCCGGGGAAGGAGCGGACCAGGTGGAGATGGGAGGCAGCGAAGCAGATAGCGGAGATAGCTATGAATTCCCAAATGGCCGAGGTTCCCAGGAGCTGGCCGAGCAGCAGATGGAGGCTAGCGGATGGGAAACTTCGGGGGAGGATGCTTCTCAGGAAGATAGCGATACTAGGCTGGAAGAGCGGGGCCGTTCTCATAACAGGCGCAGGGACATAGAGGAGGGCAGGAGGAGCTGGCATCTGTCCCTAGACCGTCACCGTTCGGAAAGTAGAGACTGGAGGCGCCGGGCCCTAGATCGTCGGGGTCCCGGCCGAGGGATTAAAATGCGGCCCCGTGGGAACTGATCCTCAGTTCTCCGGCCACGTCTATACTGAATAGGCGCGGCGGGAGTGGAACCACAAGTAACGGTGGTCATCAAGCCTTGCCTTGCCTTTGCCTTGTTTCCTGAGCCGCAGCGGTTTGCGGCACCTTGCCCTGGTTCCTGATTCGCATTGGATTGCGAAACCTTGTCCTGTTTCCTGATCCACATTGGTTTGCGGAGCCTTGCCTCGCTTCAAGCTATTTGCTACGATACTTTGGACTATTTGCTTTATACTTTGAATACTTGCATCTTATTGGACTATATACCTTTTGGACTGTTTTTATACTCAATAAAGTAGTTAGCCTTTGATACGTCTCCGTGTGTGTGTTAAAGGGGCAGTTCTAAGTCGGCGTTCGTGACAGTTGGCCGGAGAACTCCTCGAACCCCTTTCGCACCACGGGACGTACCAGGAACCGCAGGCAGCGCACCCAGGCTCCCATCGTCCCCACTGTTGCCATGGCTAACCTGACTGATGCCCAGGTGCAAGAGATGCAACGAGAATTGGGGGAGCTGCGCACCCGGGCCGGACGGCACCCGGGTGAGCCCACCGCCGCTTCGGTGGCAATCCGACCCAGGTGGAGGTTTTTGTTTGCCAAGTGGAACTTTATTTGGAGCAACGCCCCAACGAGTTCGCCAACGATCGAGCCAAGGTGGTTTTTGTCTTCAATCTGCTGGACGGGTCTGCGGCAACGTGGGCCACCGCATTGATCCGGGCGCAGTCCCCCCATACCAACACGCTGCAGGCTTTCCTGGATGCGATCAGGGAAACATGGGGGGCCCCGGTGAATGAGGAACTGGCTGAGAGGGATCTGGCCCGGCTGACGTGTAAGGACCTCTCCCTGTCCCAGTACATCTCCCGTTTTCGTGTTCTGGCTTCCCAGACGCAGTGGGGTCTGCCGTCGTTGCGGTATCACTACATTGCGGGACTGCCGGCGGAACTGCAACAGGAGATGATAAAACATCCTCGGCCCGCGGATCTGGAGGCTGCCATCACCTTGAGCCTTCGGATGGAAGCGGGACTGCAGACCAGGAGGCGGTGGGACAAGGGCGTGATGGAGAAACCAGTGGCGCGGAAGGAAGGGGCTGGACAGTTTCAACCCCGGCAATTGCCAGTGCCGGCAGGCCCGGATGACCCGGAGCCCATGCAGTTGGGTACAGTTCGCCCAAAGTAGACCAAGCGGAGAAGGCACGGCGTCTGCGCCTCAACTTGTGCTGGTACTGCGGGGGGGCCGGACATTTTTCTAAGGAGTGCCCCCAGAAACCGCGTGGCAAGACCCCTCGAGCCTCTGCCGCCCTCGGAGGGGCCCCAGAGGCCGAAGAAGCCATTCAGGCGACGGGGGAAGGGACCGGCCGGGTGTAAGAGGGTTCGCTCACTCGGCCGCCGTCGCTAACCTCCCCCCTGAACCCAAGACTGGACAATTGTTCCTTGTAATGGTCAGCTTGTGGTCGCCCGAGAAGGGGCCGATGATGGTCCATGCCATGATTGACTCGGGAGCGACCAACAACTTCATCGATGCGGACTATGCCAAGTCTGCCAGATTAAATTTTCTCGATCTCCAAGAGCCCAAGGGTGTCCAAACCATTGATGGGAGAGTCCTGAAAACAGGGGCTGTAACTCAGTATACGGCTCCTACCAGGATGTGGACTAGCTCCCATAAAGAGGACATTTCTTTCCTTGTGACCAAGCTCCCAGATTTCCCCATTGTCCTGGGCATCGTGTGGCTCGCTCCACGACCCCCAGATCTCCTGGGCTAAAAGGCAGCTCATTTTCTTCGGACCATTGCCAGGGCCACTGCATGACGGCCCGGGCGTGCCTGGCCCAAGAAGTGGAGAATGTGGCCACCCTGCCCAAGAAGTATGCCGGATTTTGGGATGTCTTCAGTGAGAAGGAGGCGGAACGCTTGCCTCCGCACCGGCCCTATGACTGTGCCATTGAACTGCAACCGGGGGGCCCCGATCCCGCGGGGAAGACTCTACCCTCTCTCGGAACCAGAGCAACAGGCTCTCCGAGATTTCCTGGATGAGAACCTGCGGAAGGGGTTCATTCGCCCTCGCAATCCCCGGCGGCGGCGCCGATTCGTTTCGTCAAGAAGAAATCGGGGGAGTTGCGGCTGTGCAATGACTACAGGGAACTCAACAAGATCACGATCCGGAATCGCTATCCCCTGCCCTTGATCCCCGAGCTCTTGGAGCGGATGCGGGGAGCTAAGGTGTTCACTAAACTGGACCTGAGGGGGCTTACAACCTTGTCCGGATTCGCCAGGGTGATGAATGGAAGACGGCCTTCCAGACCAAGTGGGGCAGTTTCGAATACCTGGTGATGGGATTCAGTTCGTGCAACGCCCCTGCTTGTTTTCAACATTTCATGAATGACATTTTCCGAGACCTGCTGGACCGCTACGTGGCGGTCGACCTAGACGACCTGCTCATTTTTCTCCGGATCAGGCGACCCATGATCGCCATGTCAAGGAAGTGCTCCAGAGACTGAGGGCCCACGGGCTCTATGCTAAGCTGGAGAAATGTGCTTTCGACTTGCGTGAGGTGGACTTTCTGGGCTACCGTATCTCTCCTACGGGCATTGCCATGGATGACACCAAGGTCCAAGCCGTGGTTGACTGGGCACCCCCCCGCTAGCAAGAAAGACATTCAAAGATTCCTGGGCTTTGCCAACTACTACAGAAAGTTCATTCCTGACTTTGCCAAGTGGGCTGATCCGATCACCCAGTGTTTGCGGGGAAAGGTGCCGTTCCGGTGGACTCCGGAGGCCGATGTGGGGTTTCGCAAATTGAAGCAGCTGTTCACCACCCAGCCGCTTTTGCAGCATCCCAACCCCCGCACCCCTATCATCGTCCAGGCCGATGCTTCGGATGTGGCGGGGGGGAGCGATCCTGCTACAGCCGCAGGGGACGGACTTGTTGCCCTGTGCCTACTATTCCCGGCAGCTGACGGCTCCGGAAAAGAACTACACCATTTGGGAGAAGGAACTGTTGGCCATCAAGGTGGCTTTCGAGGTCTGGAGACACCTGCTTGAAGGGGCCAAGTTCCCGGTGGAGGTTCACACCGACCACCGGAACTTGGAGCATCTGAAGTCCCAGCGCAAATTGAACCAGAGGCAACAGAGATGGTCCCTGTTCTTTGAGCAATTCAATTTCGTGATCACTATGTGACCCCCAAGCAGACCAAGCAAGCGGATGCGCTGTCCCGAAAGCCGGAGTATGTTCGTGAGGGCGACGGGCCGTCCCGAGGCCCGGTTGCTTAAAGCGGAGAACTTTGCGGCTGCTCGGGCGCTTCCTGTCAACCCTCCGGTGGCTCCGCCAGCCCCTGGCGACAAGAGACCCTTGAGCGTACGGGTCCAGGCTCGCCAGCGGACCGACCCGTGGGTGCAGGAGCAACTGACCAAGGGGCCTCCAGCCCCTTTCCAGGTAAAGAACGGGGTGCTTTACCACCGGGACTCTGTCTATGTCTCCCCTGGGCCCGAGCGGGAGGACATTCTCAAGCTTTGCCACGATAGTCGGGCCGCAGGCCATTTTGGGCTTTTCAAGACTCTGCAACTGGTCCTACGGGACTTTTGGTGGCTTAAAGTGCGGAGGGATGTGGAGGACTATGGGGATCCTGCCCTGTGTGTCACCGGGCTAAGAACCAGGGGGCAAGCCGGCCGGTTTGCTCCAGCCGCTCCGACCCCCTCTGCCCCTTGGAAGATGATTTCGCCGATTTCATCACCGACCTCCCCAAGTCCAAGGGCTTCACCACGATATTGGTCGTGGTGGATTGTTTCACCAAGATGGGTCACTTCATCCCCTGTGGGGGTGCCCACTGCCAAAGAGACTGCTGATATGTTTGTGCAACATGTGTTTCGGCTGCATGGACTTCCACAGAGCCTGGTGACTGACCGGGCACCCAATTCACTTCCCAGTTCTGGAAGGCCGTCCAGAAGCTGCTGGGGATTGATGTGCGGATGTCCACGGCTCATCAGACCGATGGCCAGACCGAAAGGGTCAATGCCACCTTGGAGCAGTATTTGCGCTGCTATGTCAACTATCAGCAGAACAACTGGGCGTCCTTGTTGTCCCTGGCAGAGTTTGCTTACAACAATGCGACGCAGGAATCCATCAAAGAGACTCCTTTCTTTGCTAACTATGGACACCACCCTCGATTCTACCCGCCGGTGGACCCGTCCGGAGACGTTCGAAGCCAAGGATTGGCTTCGAGAGCTCACTGCACTCCAAGACTTGCTACGCACTTAATGGACCAGGCGAAAGCTGACTACAAGCGGATGGCTGATCGGCGGCGCCAGGAGGGCCCTGACATCCTTGTGGGGGACAAAGTTTGGCTGTCCACCAAGAATTTGCCCACGCAGCGACCCAGCCGCAAGCTGGACGCAAGATTTTTGGGTCCCTACAAGGTTTTGGAGAAGGTGGGGCCTGTTTCCTTCAAACTACAACTCCCAGCGGACATGAAACTCCACCCGGTGTTTCATCGTTCGTTGCTCCGCCCGCGAAGGGGGGGCGGCCTGACGTGATGCAGCCGCCTCCTCCGCCGTGATGCGGGAGGGCGGAGAGGAGGTCGAGGTGCAGGACATCTTGGATGCCCGCCTCCGTTACAGGAAGTTGGAGTACTTTATTGACTGGAAGGGGTTTGGCCCGGAAGAACGTGCTTGGGTCAAGGCTCGAGATGTTCACGCCCCGGAGCTGGTGGCTCGCTTCCACCGCAACCACCCTGACAAGCCCAAGCCCCGGGGGCGGGCCAGGGGCCCCTGAGGGGGATAGTGTAGCACCCATGGGTCCGCCCGGGCCACGGGGAGGGGTATGCACCGGGGTCCGTTGGCATTGGGACCCGCACAGGCTGAAAGGGACTCTGAGGATGAGCTGGAAGGCCCAGAGCAAGATTGGTCAGCCGTGCCTTTGCCCAGTCCACCGCCAGAGAGTTTAGCCTGGGATTTCGAATGGGAGCATTCTCCCGGGAAGGAGCGGACCAGGAGGAGAAGGGAGGCAGCGAAGCAGATAGCGGCGATAGCTATGCATGCCCACAGGGCCGAGGGTCCCAGGAGCTGGCCGAGCAGCAGATGGAGGCGAGCGGATGGGAAACTCGGGGAGGATGCTTCTCAGGAAGATAGCGATACTAGGCTGGAAGAGCGGGGCCGTTCTCATAACAGGCGCAGGGACATAGAGGAGGGCAGGAGGAGCTGGCATCTGTCCCTAGACCGTCACCGTTCGGAAAGTAGAGACTGGAGGCGCCGGGCCCTAGATCGTTGGGGGTCCCGGCCGAGGGATTAAGTACGGCCCCGTGGGAACTGATCCTCAGTTCTCCGGCCACGTCTATACTGAATAGGCGCGAAGCGGAGTGGAACCACAAGTAACGGTGGTCATCAAGCCTTGCCTTGCCTTTGCCTTGTTTCCTGAGCCGCAGCGGTTTGCGGCACCTTGCCCTGGTTCCTGATTCGCATTGGATTGCGAAACCTTGTCCTGTTTCCTGCTCCGCATTGGTTTTTGCGGAGCCTTGCCTCGCTTCAAGCTATTTGCTACGATACTTTGGACTATTTGCTTTATACTTTGAATACTTGCATCTTATTGGACTATATACCTTTTGGACTGTTTTTATACTCAATAAAGTAGTTAGCCTTTGATACGTCTCCGTGTGTGTGTTAAAGGGGCAGTTCTAAGTCGGCGTTCGTGACAGGTTGGAAGACAATAGACAGTTCCACATCCGGGCTTCAATTGAAGGCATGCCTAAACAAGATGGTCTTACATGCCCTCCGGAATGGGATGAGTTCTGTGATGGCCTGAACATCATCCGGCAATGTGTTCCATAGTGCCGGGGCTGCCACTGAAAAGGCTCGTTGTCTCGTTGAAGAAAGGTGACAAGAATGGAGTGATGGTATGGTCAGAAGATTTTGCTCTTCCAAGCGCAGTGATCTCGGGGGAACATATGGGGTAAGGCGGTCCCTCAACAAGACTAGTACATAGCAAACAAGATCACTCTGCTGGTTGTTGTATTAGATCACACGTCGGAAACGTCTCAAATGTCTAGGACTATGTGATGTATCAGCGAATAATGCATTCAGATCCCAGTAGGGTAGCCTTTTGCAGCTGACAGATGGTAATTTTGTCAGAGCCGATTGTGTTTAAGTGCAGGCCAAGGTCTTTAGGCACTGCAACCAGAGTCTTTGCAATTCGATCACCACTGGGACCACCTTGACTGGCTTGTGCCAGAGTCTTTGCAGTTCAATCTTTAAATCCTCATATCATGTCAGCTTTTCCAGTTGTTTCTCTTCAGTCCTGCTGTCACCTGGGATTGCAACATCAACGATCCATACTTGCTTTTATAACACAATTGTGAGGTCAGGAGTATTGTGCTCCAAAACTCTGTCAGTCTGAATTCAGGAGTCCCAGAATAGTTTGACGTGCTCCTTTTCTGTATTTTTTCCAGATTATTATTATTATTATTATTTGCTTGGAGTGATGAGTGCCAGGGATGATGTGTATCTGCGCAAAGGACAGATCTGAACATGACTTCTGTCACCATGTGGAAATTTATTTATTATTTATTTATTTCTTGGGACTTATATGCCGCTAACTCCATACGGCTCGCAGCGGCTTACAGAGTCTAGAAATACAATACAAAGTAAAAAACAAACAGAACAGTACAACCAGAGAATACATAGATAGACATACAATCTACAGGGTGGGACATCACGGGTGACGACAGACAATGGGGAAGGGGACCAGGCTCATGCCAAGGGGCAGAGCCATCTGGTGGAGCTATCAAGGCGACCATCAAATGAGGGGAGCCGGGGTCCCACAGATTGAGGAACGACCTCAGCGACTCAGGTCTAAGGAGTGGCAGTCACTGTGGTGACAGTTACTGCGAGTCTGTAGGCCCTGTCTCGTCGTCAGCGGCCTGTCTGACATCCTGGGCTGGGGATTTGCCGGTGAAGGCGCCACACCCCTGCGGGCAGAGTTCCTAAACGTCCTGGGGTGGGGCCCTCCAGGGTCGGTCCCAGCCACTGAAGAGGGAGGAGGGGCGGGGCCAAGGCCGCCCGGCTGGAAGAAGACGGCGCCATATTGTGGCCATCCGCCGATGCCCCCACCGTCGGGCCCGGGCGGCCCAGGGCCGCCACGGGCTCCACCACTGGACCGCCGCCATTGTTCTCTCCGGGGTCTCGGCGCGGGTGGGGTCGCCTCCTCCAGGGGGCCCAGCAGCCCATCGCCCCTCTTCTGGTGGATCGTCCGTGGGGTCGAGGCTGGCCACTCCACCCGACTCTCCTCCCCCCGAGTCCGGGTGCGGGTAGGTCGAGCGAGGCGGGCCCCGCGCTTCACCGGCCGCACTCCCTCCAGGCCCAGGGCAAGAGCTCCTAGAGACTCTTAACTGATCCTCTGAGCATACGATGGTGTTGCCACATGACGAAGTCTCATGTGGCAAGTATTGGTGTTCTGTTCTGAGCCAATTTCACAAGATCTCCCATTTATTACAACAAAAGATATGTTTAAGCATGGATTGCTCTCTTGAATGCAACAATAAGACACTTTTCTTGTCTCAGCAGGAGGTGAGAGGGGATTTCATCAGAAAGTTCCAGTTTGTACTTTTAAAATGAGGCTCATTTCTCCTAAGATGGCTAGAAATTCAGGAAGCAAAAGCTCCTAGCCTCTTGTACAGAATATGGCAGGAGATAATTACCTAAAAGCCTGTTTGCACATCATATTTTTGAGCAAAGCTCGTAACAGTAAGAGACAAAAAAAATCCATAATGTATTTTTAACTTTTTGAGGACAAGGGAACCAAATGATAAATCCACTGGACAAATTGTCAGGGATGAGCAAGACATGTGTAAATGTTAAAAAATGACTCATAAGGATGGCTCCCTAAATAAGACAGGAACTGTAGAGACTTTCATGAACAAGTAAGATTCAAGTGGACCAGATAATTCTGTAAAAAGAATAAAAGAAAGAACATATAGTATGCCATGTTACTTAATCAGATTCATTTGTGAAGATTTCCCCCTCCTACAGCACAAACTGCCAAGTTGTTGTTATCCATGTTCAAAAATTGTATACGTCAACAAGCAGAGGAAATGGAAAAACCCACACAGTTGGAGCATGACAACGGCAACAACAAAAACCCGATGGGGTTTTTTTCCTGACTTTCTGGCAGAAAGCTCCATCTGGCAGAAGTGTTTTGTCTCAGATCTCTGCACAGCTCTAATAATTACTTGCAATACTTGAGTAAATTACTTCCTAACCGTTCCTGTCAGCTGGCCTTGTGAGGTGTCTGTCTCATTTCTAGTTAACTGGAAGACTTCTTGCATCCTGTGAAGACCTCTGGCGGCAGAAATGGAGCATTGCTCATTTCATGGTCAATGTGTCTGGGTCAACTGTTTGTTGAAAATAGTGTGCACAATTTGCCACTGCAGTTTGCAACGTGAGTAAAGAGCCAGACCACCTTCCCCATTATTCTGTTCCCAATAAGACCTGCAAGAGGTAGAATGGTACACAGACACACAATGAAAAAGATAAGTCTGTGATGTTAACAATTGTCTAGAAGAGGTAAATACAGCAAGTCATGCAAGCTACGTTTTGTGAAAATCGCTCTTCCTCATATCTATAGCTATAGGAAGTCAAAGCTATAGGAAGTACCAGTTCTCTTTTCAGATGGTTGCCATAGCTAGAGGCCTCTGAAGGTCCTTATTCAGCACAGAGAAAATAAGACATTTTAGAAAGTTTATTCATTTATTTATTTATTTACTTACTTTATTAGACCCGCCTTACCAGGTCCATTTGATCCAGCATGTCCAACAGGACCAACACTTTGCCTCATCATCCACAACTACCCCACGCACACTGCTGTCATCTTTAGCCACTACTTGTATGTCATGGTGTCATGTTCCCAGGTGACCAGCATCCTACATGAGGTCTCAAGGCCAACAGATGAAACCAAGGCCTTTTCCACACTGGCATATAAAATCCAGATTAACTGATTTGAACTGGATTATATGGCAGTGTAGATTCATATAATCCAGTTCAAAGCAAATAATGTGAATTATCTGCTTTGATAATCTTGATTATATTGGAGTGTAGAAAGAGCCCAAGTTATAGGTTTGGAGGCAAAGGTGGAACATGTGAATTTGACAGATGGGTCAGAAATCTTGTTGTGACTGTATTCAGTAATTTTGGTCTCAGTGTGTTCTTTTTGAGGGACTATTTACAACAATTTCTTGGGTTTGTCCTAGAGCTCTACCAGAGGATTTTAAAATAACATACACAGTTGGGGCACAGTTTGTTGAGCCAATCAAAGCAAAGGTAAATGTAAAAGTAAAGGTTTTCCCCTGGCATTAATTCCAGTAGTGTCAGACTCTGTGGGTTGGGGCTCATCTCCATTTCTAATCCAAAGAGTCATCATTATCCATAGACACCTCCAATGGCTGGCATGACTGCATGGAGCGCCATTACCTTCCCGCTGGAGCAGTACCTATTGATCTACTCACATTTGCATGTTTTTGAAATGCTAGGTTGGCAGAAGCTGAGGCTAACAGTGGGAGCTCATGCCACTCCTATATCAGTCAGTCAGTAGCCTTTATTTCGGTCAACAAACCATCGGCTAAGTCAGGTGAAAGTAGAACAATAGAATACAACATTTAAGAAATTAATAACACATTTGGGTTATGATTAATAAGAACAAGTGTCACGGTTCGCTATCGGTTGAATGACTGTCTTTATCATTTAAAACAGGAACTGATTGCCAATTAATAATAAGTGTTCTGAGTACTCTTTGTTACACTCTTAGTGTTTACAGGTTATTAATGAAGCACTTGCGGCTTTTGCCGCTGCAAAGAGAAAATTTGGCCACCTGTTCCGTTACCCTTTTGTCAAGATCAGACAGTAAATAAGTACAGTACCAATTTAGGGTTCTTCCTGGCCATTTGGTGAGTAGAGGGGATATTAACCTTAGTCTATCATCCCTGTAAATTGTGCAAATAAAAAGTACATGTATTACAGTTTCTATTTCACCCTCCCCGCAAGGGCAAACTCTGTGTTCATAATCAGTCCCTTTGTATCTACCTTCTAGTATGGCTGATTTGAGGGCATTCAATCTGCCCCAACTGAAAGCAAGACGAAATTTGGGGATATTTAAATTTTCTAAGTATTTGGCACCTCCCAAAGTTAAATGTTAGGCCTAAATTTGGTGGAGAGCATGTGGAGCATGCCAGAGTCATTGAGGCCTGTTTGTCTATGTCACTGATTCGTTCTGCTAAGGTCTGCATTGTCTTTTTATGCTCAAGACTGCTCAGAATGTTCTCTGAGAGGCCCATCTGCCTAAGTTTCTGATTTAATGCTTTGATTCGGTGGGATTTAAAGAGGTCTTCTTGAATCAAATATGTATAGCCCGCTTCCGGCCCTTTGTACATACTCTCCATCCAGTATCCTAGGGCCCTTCTCCAAGCTAGTGATTCGAGAGAGGCTGTTTCTGATTCCAATCTTAAGACCGCAGATGGAACGCAATTGGGGACAGCAAATAGTTTTCTGAGAAACCCTGATTGAACTTGTTCTACTTTAGATGTGAAGCCTGTGATTCATACTGGAATTGCATATAGTAATTGGGCTGTTACCTTTGCTTGGAAGACCTTTGTTGCAGCTGGGATATACTGGCCACCTTTGGTATAGAAAAAGCGAATTATTGCTTTACTACTGGATAGAGCGTTTTGTACAGCTATTTTTTGGTGGCATCCCCAGGAAGCTGTGGCCTGAAAGGTAACCCCTAAATATTTAAAACTGGAGACTTGTTCTATTAAGTTCTTTCCTATGTACCATCTATGCCTGGCCCGCTTATTTGAGAAGATCATAATTTTGGTTTTACTATAGTTGATCTTTAGCAGGTTTTTCTCACAGTATTGGTTGAATGCACTCAGCACTCGCTTGAGACCTACCTTGGTGTAGGATATGAGGGCAGCATCATCTGCATAGAGCAAAAGGGGTATATTGGTGGATGAGATTTTAGGGGGCGCCACTCCTAAATGTGTGTGTGTGTGTTTATGGGGAGAGAGACATTTTCGCAAATATCAAATATGAGTGAACTGATGTGAATAATGTCGCCCTTCAAATATTGTTGAACTGCATTCAGCATTCTTCAACATTAGTGATTCTCTGAAGGATGCTGAGATCCAATACGCATCCAATAAGATCTTGAGGAGATTAAAGAAAAATTGGGATAAACTCGTATAATAATGCTTCACTATAATATGGACATCTTTAACATCAATTATTTCCTCATACAAATTCAATCCATTTGTTTGTCCATCCATCTACAAAATTCCAAATACTGAATTATGGGTTTCCCATGTAACTATAGACCACACTTCTCAACTGGACCATTTCAGAGAGTATAAAAGTTTAGTGAACATAGAAAATTTTCTATTTCAGGAAAAAAATTCTACAGATGAACATTTTCATCCCTCACATTGGCCATCACAGCCAAAAATAGAGTAACTATGGGAGTAGCCGTTTGACAAAATCCAGATGCCCATGATCTAAGAAGTGGCCATAAGCTCATAAGGAGAAGGAAGTAAATGACCACTGGCAAAACAATGGATAAGGATAACCATGTAGCTTAACCTGAGCTTACTTGAGTAATAAATAAATAATCTATTATATAAGGGAGGTCCCGTCGTTGAACGACTGATAGAGACAAGAGAAACCTTCCAAGGCAGAGACACCAAACTTGCCAACACAAATAGGCCTCCGACAAGGAAGGTTTTTAGCAAAGAAACTCCCCCCCCCAAAAAACCGGGAAGGCCCCCAAAACAACGATACAAAAAACTACATTTCCCAGCATCCTCTGCGGCAGCCAGCGAAACCCATTGGCAAACATTAGTTACCATAGTAATGGTGGGCAAAGCCACTTAGAATGCTGAGTGATTTCAGTTGAGGGTTAAACTGCCACAGTCAAGATCTAGGAGGGAGACAAATAGGGCACCAGGGACACAGGCCCCACTGACAAACACATACCCCCAGAATAACACAAAAGTAATACCTACACACAACACAATACGCACATAACACAACCTTGCGTCTACTGCTCAACCCATTTGTATGCCATTCCTTCCTTCCAGACAGGCATAAGCTGACCCAAAAGACAAGCCATGCCTCCTAAAAAGAACAGCATCGGACGACACACTCACAACGCTACATAAATCACACAAAAAAAGGCAGAACAAAAGTCAGGACAGAAAGACACTGCACTACACTAGCTTTTGCCATCACCATAAACAAGGTTCAAGGACAAACACTACAAATCTGTGGCATAGATCTGAATGACACAGAATGCTTCTCCCACAGACAACTCTACGTAGCGTGCTCCAGAGTTGGGAAACCACAGAACCTCTACATCAACACAGCAGACGGAAATACAAAAAACATTGTATATCCACAAGCTCTGCAGAATGGCAGGAAAACCACACACCGACAACTCCACAGGACTTCAACATCCCACCCACCAGAACAACCCACAAAGACACAGCCATGACCCCACCAAGACCATAAGTAACATCAATTCCAACCCTTACATACTCAGACTTTCTCGCATCTCCTAAATAGGGCACAGCAACGCATGCTGGGTACAGCTAGTAAATAATAAACAAGTGCACTGGGAATGTGGCACAGCTGGCTGGGTGTCAGCTGCATAAGATCTCTGAGTCCGAGGCCTGCCTGGGTCAGGGTGAACACTCGACCAATTGTCTAGCTCGTTGTTGACCTTTGCAACCTGAAAGACAGTTGCATCTGTCAAGTAGGAAATTTAGGTACCACTTGAGCGAGGAGGTTTAATTTAACTGATTTACGAAGCCATAAAAATATCCAGGAAATACACACAAAAAGGAGTGAAGGAATGTGACAGTTCCTCCTGGTGGCTAGAAAAGCTGGAATGTTAAATTGCCTCTGTGTCTGTCTTATATGTTGTACGTCAAAATGGCATTGAATGTTTGCCTGTATGTGTGCATTGTGATCCGCCCTGAGTCCCCAGGGTGAGAAGGGCGGAATATAAATGATGTAAATAAATAAATAAATAAGTGTTGTTTTATTCCTTTTAGTGCAGACAGATAGGTCACGGGAGATCTGAGAACATCTTGACCAAATGTGGAACAAACAGTGAAGACACAGCACATCCTTAACAGCCACAAATTATGAATTTGGGGCACTGTTATAAGGCGCGTTCCACCAGGGACTTTTTTTCCTTTGTAAGCTCCATTTAGGGCCTGCCTTTTTCAATGACGCTAGCAAAGGAAAACTCTGCATGAGCATCAATGTGCATTTAACCTTTTTCACTGAGGCTTGTGTCTCCATTTCAAATGCTTGCAAACACATACATATACATATATATTCAAATACACACTTTCCCAAAATGTCTTTTGTCTTCAACCAACAGCCTGCCTTGGATAGGCAGCAAATTGCATTGTTGTAGGTTTTTTTGGGCTATATGGCCATATTCTAGAGGCATTCTCTCCTGACATTTTACCTGCATCTATGGCAAGCATCCTCAGAGGTGAGGCAGCGAATTGCCCTCACTCTGCCACTCTCTTCCCAGAGGATGATTGACAGAAAAGGCATTTGATGACTGACTATATAAGCCCTTTCTAATAACTAATGGAGTGAAGCAAGGTTGTGTTCTTGCACCAACCCTATTTACAATCTTCTTCAGCATGATGCTCCAAAGGTCTACGGCAGATCTCGAAGAAAAAGAGAGCATATATATGCTATCATACTGATGGCAGCTTAACTGTCTGAGGGCTCACACTAAGACTCTAAAGTATCTAGTCTGTGAGCTGCTTTTTGCAGACGATGCTTGCCCTTGTCGCCCATTCAGAAGCAGCCCTGCAGTGCCTCACATCCTGCTTTGCAACAGCTGCAGAGCTGTTTGGGCTGGAAGTCAGCCTGAAGAAAACGGAAGTTCTCTACCAGCCCGCACCACAGGAAGAACACCATCATCCCCACATCAGCATAGGCAAATCTGTGCTTGAGTCTCTTCACCAGTTCACCTACTTGGGAAGCATCATCTCTTCAGATGCCAAGATTGACAAAGAGATAGATCACAGATTAGCAAAGGCATATAGTGCATTCGGAAGGCTTCACAAAAGAATCTGGAGCAACAAGCACCTGAGGCAAAGCACCAAAATCAGTGTGTACAGAGCTATCGTACTGTCTATTCTCCTATCTGGGTCTGAAACATGGGTCACCTATCGCCAACACCTACGACTCCTCAAACGCTTTCATCGGTGCTGTCTTCTCTCAATCCTAAATGTACACTGGACTGACTATGTGACAAATATTGCTGTCCAAGCAGGGATCACCAGCATTGAGGCCATGCTATTGAAGTCTCAGCTGCACTGGGCAGGGCACGTCTCTAGGATGGAGGGCCACTGCCTCCCAAAGATACTACTCTATGGTGAACTCGCCATGGGTCAGCGCAAGAAAGGTGCCCCAAAAAAGAGATTTAAGGACTCCCTGAAACAACATCTCAGGCTCGGCCAGATTGATCACCAACATGGTCCACCCTGGCCTCACATCGGGAGGCATGGAGACGCACTATCCATAATACTGTGGTCTCTTTCGAGAAGACACGCCAAATGGGTCTCGAATAGAAATGACAATGCAGAAAGAACCGCAACTTCTACACGACATCACCCAAGGAGACTTTCTGCTGTGCTTTCTGCAACCGAACTTGCCTATCTCGGATTGGCCTTTTTAGTCTTCAATGCGCTTGTAAAAAGCATGGGATGAGTCCTTCCTAAGAATCTTCATTCGCGAAGTAATGCCAGAGATATAAGTCCCTACTCACCTAAACAATTTGCTGAGATGTGTCTATGTGTAATGATATATGTCTTAATTTTATTTTTTAAAATGTGACTGTTTTACATCCCACGAATTTGTAATAATTTGTTTTTAATTTGTTGTAAACCACTTTGAGTTCCAAACTGGGGAAAAGGTAGGATGGAAATACATTTACTAATAAAATAATGATAATTGTCAGACAAGGTGTTAACATGGCAGAAGCTAAGACACTGAAAAATCATTTGAACCTAGGACTCTTGTTTTTCTGTGTTGGCATTCTCTGAATCATTTCACCCTCCCCTTATCTATGGATGCCTAAACTGTATTTCTAATTCTTCTTCAGATGTCTTAAGTTGCTACAGTGCATGAAATTTGGGAGTGATGCAAAATAAAGAAGTTATGTTGGCTCTCAAAATAGACTTGGGATTTAAGATAGCCATAATTAACTGAATTCCCATTGAGTTCAGTGGGGCCCACCTGTTCTTTCCAAATGCATTCATTCAACACACTCTGGCATTTGTCTCAGGCTCCACTGTCACATGAAGAAATGGGCAAATCCACATTTAGATTAGCTTAGGAGATGTGCCTTAGACAAACCGCCAGTGCCAAGTGGAAGCACTAATCTCCTAGCCATCAAACTCATCTTGCTAAAACCAGCTAAATCCTTTTGCTTCTGCTCTTCTAATCATGAGGTTTAAAGGGTGCAAAGGCTGCTTTTCAATTCATTACAATTTCCTTTTAATCTTTTCTAATCTCTTAGCACAGTGCACAAACACCCAATGGAAGCTTATTCCTTCTCATTTAGCAAAAGAGAATGTTTTTAGACAGCCCATAATTGTTGTGCACTGTCTCAGGCGGTGAAAACCCATTTTTAAAGGGTGTTGGTGGTGACAGTGATTTGAGGGGTTGGGAAGAGCCTAAAGTCTTCACCTCAGTATTATTTTCTATCAAATTGTATGGTTATCCTAAATTCTGCTGTTACAGACCATTATTACAAAATGAATCACTGTCCCTTTTAAATACAGCTCTGGCAGTTTTCAAACAGGGTTATTCTATGGATGTACTATACAATTTCTTGGCAGTTGCCCTATTTATGTGTGCTAGCTTTAATTCCTTGTCGGAACAGTAAAAAAAAAAGATAAATGATTCTTGGTTAAACATAAAGGGTTAGAATGTGTGAGAATCTCATTCAATTAATTCATTGACACATTATTTTCCAAAATCTCAATTTTGAAAATAAATTCCATGGATGGGGTGGGGGATCTAAGCAAAGGGTTTTGAATGTTTTATTCTTGAAAATCTGGGTTTTCATTCCTCTGTAGTCAAGCATGTTGTTGATAGATTACAATTCATCCCTCTCTTTCTCTCTCTGGCAAGATGTTCATCTTTAACAGTTCCATGGCAAACGCTACTCTCTACATTGAGAATTGCTGCATGTATGGAATTTGACCATCTGTATAGAAGTTCAAATATTTCATTTGATTCATATATGCAAGAACTTATCAAAATACACAAATCTATAATGTAATTTAAAAATGTTTGCCTTTTTCTTGGTCTGCCTTTTGTGCACAGAAAGCAGCAGAAAATATTCTATGCCAAAATTATTTTTCACACAAAACCAGATTTTTTTTGCCCAGAAAATGTTGGTATTGGGAATTTATTCTGTTCAAAACTCATAGGCGGCTGATTTGCATAGAAAAACAACATTTGCTGTGTTATTCTACATAGTGATGTTATTTTCTGTGCAGAAAACACAGCTTTATATGTAGAAAATGTCAGCAAACAAAAACAGCAACAACAGCAGCAATTTAGCACAAAAGAAGCCATGCATTATGAATACCCTTCTAAAACTGTGTGGTGATTCAAAGACAGTAGAAAGTAAATGGCTAAAAATTTTCCTTTTTAATTTAATTGTTCAATATGCAGAAGCTTATTGAACAATTAAATCCCTACTATGAAGTTGTCCAATGTGCTGAAAAATGGGGGGGGGGGCACAAATAGAGAGTAGTGGCACACAGTTCCTATGCCAATAGTGCAGTGAACCCTCTTTTGGTTTTAGCATGACCTTGAAAAGGTATGAGCCAATATACCAAACTAGTTGAGCAGAGAGTTCAGCACCTTGGATAGGTCTCTTAAATGGATTCCCTACCCTGGTGACATGGAAGCCATGATGGGAGACGGAGGCAGCAGAATGTCTTGGCCTCACCTTGCTCTCACAAAAGTGCCCTTTAAAGTTCATGCCCAAGTGCATGAGAAATGAGCCTGATCAAAATACCGTTCCAGATGTGTTTACACCTTATGCAAATATTCAAAGTCAGCATTCCTTTCCCTATTTGTATGCAGTTTCTTTTCTTGAGATGAATGGCTGTGACTCTTTTCTGGCCCACCTGCTCTTCCCAACATTACAGAAGTGCTGCAGCATTTCTGCTTCATTCCCTTTCTCACCCTCTTGTTATTGAAATAGCATGCAATGAAGTAAAAGGACACTGTGTTACTCCCATTGTTTTCCTTTTCTAGCTTTTTCCAGCCATTGGAGTATAATAAAGAAAGTAGAACTCAAAAATAGCAGTAGCATGTGAGAAGATAATCCAAAATGTGATATCCCACACAACACCTCCTGTAATCACAACAACCTTTGTATCAAACAGCCTCTTTTTGGATCTTTTTGGATCTTTCCTTAAAGCCCTGCCATGTTGATTGAACAGTGTTGATGTAGTCATATATTAGTTCAATCCATGTCTGAGGAGTTTTGCTTTGAACAAGTTGCAAACATGAACATTGGGATCAGTCCACTGTTCAGTCACACATGAAAGAAATGGCATCTATGAAATTTTGATGAGATTTAAAATTCTCATGTTCAATAATATGAACAGGAAGACAAAAAATAACACAACAAATAAACTGATTACATCCCAATGGGTGATACATAAAAGAGGATTCAAAAGGTGACCAACAGGTGGTGAATGACCATGAGATTTTAACCAGAAAATGATGTTTTTCCTCAGTATAAGTTCAATACATTGAATTACTCCTTTAACATTCAGACTAACATCTAGAATGGATGACCTTGGACACACTCTTAGGTAAAGTGTACACTGGCTGCTAAAGCTAGGGCTCAAAGCACACAGCTAAACCTGCTATGTCCAGTCAGTCCAAGGCCTCATGGCCCCACTTGTTTGTCAGGTCTCCCTCTATGTCATTACCACCACTTCCAGCCAGCCACAGAGTTCCACCCAAGCTCCTGCCCATCATAGAATGAGGCACTTGCATTGGACAACAAGTTAAACATGAGCCAACAATGTGATGCGGCGGCAAAAAAAGCCATCAGGATTTTGGCCTGCATCAATAGGAGTATAATGTCTAGATACAGAGAAGTCATGCTATCCCTCTATTCTGCCTTGGTTAGACCACACCTGGAATACTGTGTCCAGTTCTGGGTACCGCAATTGAAGGGAGATGTTGACAAGATGGAATATGTCCAGAGGACAATGACTAAAATGATCAAGGGTCTGGAAAACAAGCCCTATGAGGAGCAGCTTAAAGAGCTGGGCATGTTTAACCTAAAGAAGAGAAGGCTAAGAGGAGATATGATAGCCATGTGAGAGGAAGTCATAGGGAGGAGGAAGCAAGCTTGCTTTCTGCTGCCCTGGGGAATAGGACATGGAACAATTGCTTCAAACTACAAGAAAGGAGATTTCATCTGAACATTAGGAAGAACTTCCTGACTGTGAGAGCTGTTCAGCAGTGGAACTCTCTGCCTCAGAGTGCGGTGGAGGCTCCTTCTATGGAAGCTTTTAAACAGAGGCTGGATGGCCATCTGTCGGAGCTGCTTTGAATGCAATTTTCCTGCTACTTGTCAGGGGATTGGACTGGATGGCCCATGAGATCTCTTCCAACTCTATGATTCTATGACCAGCAAGAATGAGAGTAATCCCCCCCCCCCCTTGTTGGTTGCATTTGTGTCCTATTCTGAGCTCTGTGGTCAGCTGGAAGTGGTGGCAGCAATATGAGGTGAGCCATACCCTTTGTTCTGTGCTATTGATCACAGGGAAAAGGTGATAGCACGGTCTCCACCTAAACAACAGATTGGGTCAAATCAGACTCAATCCAGCTGTCCAGGCTGCAATTCAATCCTAGGATATTCCTCTGTTTCCAATCTAGCAAATTCTGGAATATTCCCCAACTTTGCCAAAAGTAGAGCAAATTTGGAGCAAAGCAAGAACACCCACAACACTCTCTAGAAGTGACAACCATCATGGGGACAGACAGCAGTGGACTTGAAGTGAGTCTACTTTTTCTTTTCGTGTACATTTCCTCTTAGCCTCAGAAAATTCTGTCATAAGTTCACCTTAGGTTTGCAAAAAAAAAAAAGACTGGGAGGCACAAAACGACAAAATGAAATCTATTCAGTATGCTGAATGATGTTATGTAAACACATACCAGCTTACCAGCTTGTAATTCTATATGGTGGTATGATGTTTAAGTAGGTTGCAATGACCTGTGTTTAGGAAGTGAACTGTATCTATTAAAATCCAGACTTTAAAGGAACTATCCAAGGTACAAACCTAATTCAGGGGATGCATTTATACTGTTGAATGAATGCAGTTTGACCCCATTTAAACTACCATGGATCGATTGCTATGGACTCATGGGAGTTGTAGTTTAATGAGAAACAAGCACTTTTCAGCAGATAAGGCTAAAGACCTTGCAAAACAACAACTCCCATGATTCAATCGCATTAAGCCATACTAGTTACATTAGGGTCATTGCATTGATACAATGTAGATCAAGCTGCGGCACTCCAGGTGTTTGGAACTCCAACTCCCAGAAACCCTAGCCAGCCTTTCCAATTGTAAGAAACTCTAGGAGCTTGAAGTCCCAAACATTTGGAGAGCTGCAGGTTGTGCAGGTCTGGTGTAGATGTACCCAAGGATAAGTTTCAGCACATTGGATAGTACCTTTAAAGCTCAAAACCCTTGTATGGCTTTACCTACTCCACTGACATGGAAAACAATAGCCAATGCAGTGGATGGTTGCGTGAGTTTCCAAAGCTCAAAGATGTTGCTTTTTGGATCCTATCTCCCATATTTTTCTTATACTTGCCTATCCCATAAAGTAGCGTAATACTACCCTTTCAAAGTTCATGCGTATGCACATGTGTACACATACATACACATAAGTTAGACATTGTAAACTTTTGCATTGTATTCTAACTGAAGATACAGAGCTGTATAACTGAACCTATTTTCTTAAACTGCATCATCAACAATTTCACTTGGTGACAGCAAAATGCAGTTTGTATTGCTTTTCCTGGCCTAATTATTAAAGTGACAGAAAAGATAAATGGTTCATGAATACACACCTGACTCTGTGTTAACCCTGAGTACTGTGTTTTGTTGTTTGGGGGGGGGGGGCAGGGTTGCACCTGGCCAGAATAAGGTGCTGAATTATCGAGTTTAGACATCTATTAATTCAGGTCAGGGGTGGACAGAAAGTAAATTGGGATCCACTGGGATTTCGCTAGTTGACTTGTGGCAGATCAACATGTTTTTATTATTCATAGTTTATTAATACAGTAACAATAGGATTTCCTACAATTCTGTAATAATATCATAGATATAGTTTTGAATCTGTATATGCAAGTAATAAGTACAGTGTCTTATGGAGTGGCTCACAGAATGCAATAGGTAAGAAATTCTGCACCCAAAGCCACTGTTTTGCATATAGCATTGCTTGCAAACATTATTTTTGGACCTGGCTCCAACTGATGCAATCAGGTGAATACTGTCAAAAAATAAAGCTAGCCTTAAGGTATGCACACCTGGTTTAGTTCTCTTTCCTGTTCTTTAATCCAGTAGACTTTCCAAATAAATTTACAGTTTATATAAAATTACAAGTACTAACACAAATACAGTAGAAGCAAAAACTGATACCGGTAGGGTCATTTATTCATGGGTGATTACTTGTGGCCAAGCATGATTGCCTTCCAGAGATAGTGTCTTGGTGGTGGAGCCATATATGAATGTGAAAACCTATTCTGGATCTGCATGGTCTTTTTGCAGTGAGGACATGGAAGATGGTCACAACAAGGATTTGCTTGATGTGCCTTCCTCTTGGCACATTTCTCTCTTTCACCTTCCATTTGTGCCTCTTCAAAATCCTTAGCACTGTTGGTAACAGCTGTCCTCCAGTTAGAACACTCAAGGGCCTGGGCTTCCCAGTTCTCTTTGCTGATTCCATATTTTTAGGTTAGTTTTAACCTCATCTTTAAATTTCTTTTATTGTCCACTAACATTTTGTTTTCTGTTCTTAAGTTAAAAATAAAGTAACTGCTTTAGGAGATGGTGATCAGACATTTGGATGTGGTCAGTCCAGCAAAATTGATGACGGATAATCATGACTTCAGTGCTGGTGACCTTTGCTTCTTCCAGAATGCTGATGTTTGTCTGCCTGTCTTCCCAAGAGGTTTACAGGGTTTTTTTTATAAAAAGGCATCACTGATAGAATCTTTCCAGAAGTCAAGAGTGATGCTTGTATATCGCCCATGTTTCACAGGCGTACCATAGAGTTGGAAGGACAATAGTTTTATAAGCAAGTATCTTGGCATCCCTTCGAATGTTCTCATCATAGAATCATAGAATCATAGAGTTGGAAGAGACCTCATGGGCCATCCAGTCCAACCCCCAGGAAAATTGCATTCAAAGCACCCTTGACAGATGGCCATCCAGCCTCTGTTTAAAAGCTTCCAAAGAAGGAGCCTCCACCACACTCCGGGGCAGAGAGTTCCACTACTGAATGGCTCTCACAGTCAGGAAGATCTTCCTAATGTTCAGATGGAATCTTCTTTCTTATAGTTTGAAGCCATTGTTCCGTGTCCTAGTCTCCAGGGCAGCAGAAAACAAGCTTGCTCCCTCCTCCCTATGACTTCCTCTCACATATTTATTCATGGCTATCATATCTCCTCTCAGCCCTCTCTTCTGCAGGCTAAACATGCCCAGATCTTTAAGCTGCTCCTCATAGAGCTTGTTTTCCGGACCCTTGATCATTTTAGTTGCCCTCCTCTGGACACTTTCCAGCTTGTCAATATCTCTCTTCAATTGTGGTGCCCAGAATTGGACACAATATTCCAGGTGTGGTCTAACCAAGACAGAATAGAGGGATAGCATGACTTCCCTAGATCTAGACACTATACTCCTATTTATGCAAGCCAAAATCCCATTGGCATTTTTTGCTGCCACATCACATTGTTGGCTCAAGTTTAACTTGTTGTCCACAAGGACCCCAAGATCTTTTTCACACGTACTGTTCTCAAGCCACATGTCCCCCATTCTGCATCTTTGCATTTCATTTTTTCTGCCTAAGTGGAGTATCTTGCATTTGTCACTTTTGAACTTCATTTTGTTAGTTTTGGCCCATCTCTCTAATCTGTTAAGATTGTTTTGAATTCTGTTCCTGTCTTCTGGAGTATTGGCTATCCCTCCCAATTTGGTGTCATCTAAACTTGATGATCATGCCTTCTAACCCTTCATCTAAGTTATTAATAAAGATGTTGAACATGACCGGGCCCAGGACAGAACCTTGCTTATGGCACCCCACTCGTCACTTCTTTCCAGGGTGAAGAGGAAGCATTGGTGAGCACCCTCTGGGTTCGTCCGCTTAACCAATTACAGATCCACCTAACTGTAGTTTTGCCTAGCCCACATTGGACTAGTTTGTTTGCCAGAAGGTCATGGGGAACCTTGTTGAAGGCTTTACCTAAATCCAGGTACGCTACATCCATGGCATTCCCCGCATCTACCCAGCTTGTAACTCTATCCTCATCATCGTAGGTGGCACCACCTCTTTAACTGAGATTGAAAACTTCCCTTTCTTATGCAATTTGGACTTCATCAATGGCCTTCCTTGCTGAGGGATGTGGGGATTTGCAATCCTCCCAAGAGTAACGTTTTCTAAACTCAGTGTTGGCATTAACTCTAACTCCACTCCTTCCAATGGATCAATTCTTGCTGAAATCAACACTGCATTCAGCTTGCACATGTACTTTTGTAACATGAATAGAAATTTATGGATACATTATGGGTACATTTTGACCGGAATGCTGACATGGATTTCCTGAAATATGAACTTATAACTAAAATACTTAGATTAAATCACATGCTGCTTCACATGCATTGTAATTAATATATGAAATGTAATCTTATTTTAATACGAAGGTCAGTTGTCATATTTTGCTACCTTTCACAAAATTGACATGGCCTACGTTTTCTGATATTACACCTTTTTTTTACAAACTAAGATTAAAAATCGGGATCTGCCTATTTGTCTTTCTCTTAATATATCACTTCATTTATATGGATGGATGTTTTGCTTTTTTAAAAAAATATTGAAGGTGGTATATAGTTAAATATGTAAAAATACAGCTTATAAAAGAAACTAAAATCTATGAAGATGAAACTAAAACTGAATAAAACAATCATAAAGAATACGAAATGTTCAACATCTTAGTGGCAATTGATATATTTGATCTCATTGAGGCAACACATCCACTCTGAACTGTAGGCCAGATAGCTTCCTCCACCGCAAGGACCTTGGTTCAAATATTCAAAGAGTGAAAGAAATATATGATAAAAATAATAAATTGATAAAGGATAATAAAAGCATAAGGGATATATTTGCTGATTTTTATCAGAAACTATATAAAGGAGAAAAAAATATACCATGTGAAGATTGGGTGAGAAAAAAATAGGAGAGGAGGAAAAAAAACAACTAAAGAATGAAGTATCATATCAAGAGATTGAGGAAGTAATAGACAATCTTAAAAAAGGGAAATCGCCAGGAAACGACGGATACACTACAGAATTCTATAAACAAATGAAAGAAGTCTTAATCCCAGAATTAGCAATAATTTTCAATAATATAATAAAAGGGGGAGAAGCACCGGAGTCCTGGAGAGAAGCAGAAATAATAACAATCCTCAAACCAGGGAAGAATCCAAGAGAAGTGAATTCATATAGACCAATTAGTTTATTGAATCAAGATTACAAAATATTTACGAAAATTTTAGCAAATAGATTAAAGGATATATTACCAAAAGTGATAGGGGAAGATCAATATGGTTTTACAAAGGGAAGAAATATAAGCCATCCACTGAGAAATTTGATTAATATTATTGCCCAGAAAAGTAAAAAAAGGTTTGCATTTATCAAATTAGATGTATATAAAGCATTCGATACAGTTAACCACCTTTTTTTATTCAACAGAATGAAGAATTTTGGAATAGGCAAAGAATTTATTGAGGTCATAAAGGAAATATACAAAAGGGGAAGGCAAAAGTGAAAGTAAATGGGGGATACACTAGAGAAATAGTTATAGAAAGAGGGGTTAAGCAGGGTTGCCCATTATCCCCAATGCTATTTACACTAGCTATAGAGTATTTAGCGGATAGAATAAGAAATAATGGTAGAATAACGGGATACAGAATAGGAAATGAAGTTGTAAAAGTAAATTTGTTTGCTGATGATTTACTGATAATAACAGAAAACCCAATAGAATCACTAAAAGAATTGGAAATAATATTAGAAGACTTTCATAAGTTTTCAGGACTAAAGATCAATATCACAAAATCAGAATTGTTGGGATTTAATTTGGAGAAAGGATTATTAGAAGATATTCAGAGAAGGGAAGACATTAAAATAGCAAAAAAGAAAATAAAATACTTGGGTATTTTTCTAACTAATAGGTCAGAGAGGCTGTGGGACTTCAATTATAAGAAAATATGGGGAAAAATACAAGAGCAAATGAAAAACTGGAAGGAAAAAAAAATTAAATATATCAAAGAGAATTAGGGCAATTAAAATGTGCATACTTCCTAAAATACTGTATTTGTTTCAAACACTGCCATTAGATATTTCACAACAAACATTTCAAAAATGGGATCGAGATATTAGAAAGTGGATATTTGGGGGGAAGAGACCAAGAATAAGTAATAAGGAATTATATATGCCAAACAAAGAAATAGGATGGGGATACCAAAATTACAAGAATATTATGAAGCTTTTCAACTGAAGACAATTTTAGAACTAGAAGAAGAAAATCAAGCAAAATGGATAAGAATAGAAAATGAAGTAAACAAAGGTCAAGGTGAATATGGAATTTTCACACAAAAATTGAAAGAGGTGATAGGAAAACAATAGGCCCGAGGAAAATAGCTTTAAAAATATGGGAGAAATGGAAAAAGAAATGGATGCCATTTTTCTCAAAGGAAGCCCCCGATAGGTAGTCTGAGAAACAAAGAGGATAAGAGCGTCATCAAGAAACTGGAACAGTGGGGATATTGTAAAATAAAAGACTTATATAACGAAAAGAATGTACTAATGGAATGGAGTCAGTTGAAAAACTTAGGAGGAGAAAGATTTTGGCTAACATTGAGAGGCATTTGGGAACAAATAAAAAGGAAGATAGCAATTCGGTGAAAATATAATAGACAGGATATTAAAAGAAAGATCCAGTGGAAGGCAATAGGGTTAGGCAAAATATATGGAAGAATGCTGGAAGATAAGGAATTTATGTATAAAAGGATGGAAAATAGGTGGGAAAAGGAAGGAGGCCTAGGGAAAGAAAGAATAGATAGGATAAGGATTGGACTAAATAAAATAAAAATAGAAAAATATAGGGAACTAGAGCAGAAAGTAATAACAAAATGGTACAGGACACCAATCCAACTGGCACATATGATCCAGGATCTAAATCCGAAATGTTGGCACTGTGGGAGTAGAGAAGCCTGGTACGCACATCTCTGGTGGGAGTGTAAGGAGATACAAAGGTTCTGGAATCAAATTTTTAGGAAGATCGAACTATATACAAAAATAAAAAATGATTTAAATATGGATATTCTCTTAAAAGGGATATGCGGGGATAGTAAAATCAAAGCGCAAGAACAAAAATTAGTTATGATGATGTTTAGAGCGGCACATGCCGTGATTGCCTGGGGTGGAAAGAAAAAAGAAATGGACCAGTGACAAATGGTATGAATATGGGTGGGAACAAGTTCAGCTGGAAATTATGGACATTATAAGAAATGAAAAAACTATGGACAGAAAAGCAGAAGAAAATCAAAGAAATATGGTTACCCTTCAAAAACTGGATACAGGAAGCTAAACCAGAAGATGAACATTGGGGAAAAAACTGGACAGAATGCAACGATGGCTCAAATAAATGAAGGACTAACTTGTCAATGGGGGAGGGAGGGTCAGGGGGAAGAAAAATGTATTGTAACTAAAGCAATGTAAAGTAAGAGTAAATGTAGTATAACAATACAATAAAAAATATTTAAAAAAAAAAAAAAAAAAAAAAATATTCATGCTCAAAATCCAAAACCCTTAACTAAGGGGAATTTGTCTGTGACTGTGTATATGTACCTTCTCACCCCTGCTGACTCATGGCAATTCCATAAAATTCATGGGATTTTCTTAGTCAAGGCATTCTCAGAGGATGTTTTGCCAGTTTATCCTGACTCCTCTCAAAAGTACTTCCTCATGTTCCTTCAAATGTCCACCTATGGGTAGAACAAATGTAGGCATTGTGTAGTTCACAAGATGTTGTTGGACTGCACTTCTAATCAGAAAAGCCTGTTAGGAGGGATGATAGAAGTTACAGTTCAGCAACATTTGAAGGGCCACACATTGCTACATTTAGATGTGGCTCTAGTAATCAGATCTGCTAGAGAGCCGTTTGGGATGAATGCACCATCTCCTGAACAGAATTGAAATCCACTTGTGTTCAATATGTGATTCATAGTCCATCTTCATCAAAATTTGCAAGAGAGGCCTTCGAACATAAAGAACACACAGAGAGTGCTGCTTTTCTATCCCCAGACACTTCCAGCATCAACTGATGCAGCCCAAGGTTCAGGTCACTGCTCTACTGAGCCTTCTGAGTGGGCTAAAGCTGTATCTGCAAAGTAAGTCTATACAATGGAAGACCCTAAATCCATCATTCAGTCAGAAATGACAGTTTAAATAGCAGCTTGTAACTCACTTTCCACCACTACAAGCCATTTGGGAAGCTGCAACAACAAAAGTCGACAAGAAGAGATAAGTATGTTGTTAAAACAGAAGACAATACAAGCTTCCCCCCCTTTCACATAGTGAGTCAAAATGTTTGCTTTTTAGTGCTGAACCTTTTTTCAAATGTACACATTCAGAGGTGGCTCTACTGGGGTTTAAGGGAAAGAGCTCTTTTATTTTTATTTTGGAACAAACAAAACAGAAGCATTTCTGTTCTTCTGTGGCGCTGTGCGCTTTTGTCCACCTGAAACCACACAGAACAGAAAACCTGGAATATAATCAACAATTAATAACACTCCGGCTCTCAGGTTTTTATTATTCAGTAAAGTGGCCACAGAACCATCTTCTTCTGTAGAAATGGGCAAAGTGAAGCCTTCCACATGCAATTGCATTATTTATTTATTCATTCCATTTATATACTGCTTTTCTCACCCCTGAGAGTGACTCAAAGCGGTTCACAGCAAGGTAAATGGCAAAATGTAATGCCTTACATAAAATGTAAAATATATCACATATCTAAAATAACATAGATTAAAAACTAGTAAACTATAAAACATGGGAGATAGACAAAAACATAAAACATAGAACATTAGACATTGCACCAATTCCAAGGTTATCATTTAACTACTTCATCTCACTCCCCGAATGCTTGCTTGAAAAGCCACATTTTAAGTTGTTTCCTAAACACCATGAGGGAGGGGGCCAATCTAATCTTCATGGGGAGGGAGTTCCACAGCCGACCGCAAAGCCCATCAATTTTAGCCAACATAGCCAATGTTAGGGGTGTACTTCTTCATAAATATTATTCTCAAATGAAAGACCAATTAATTTTAACATCATTCTTCTAACACCAAGAAAATAATTGATAAGTGTTAAGACCGTTTATAGTTCAGCACTTATCCTATGCAAATAATGCACATGGGTTGGGTTTGTTTGTTTGGGGGTTTTTTTGCACAGAAATGTTGTGCAAATTTCTTGTTCAAAACCGCATATGTTTTGTACAAAAACAACGTTTCCGCATTAAAAAATAAGATTTATGTGCAAAAAATGCTATTATCTGTGCAGAAAATGTGGGCTTTTCCTTCCAGAAAATAATATTCTCTGACAAGATATCTCTAACTCTCATAAATTATGGTGGACTGTAATTATTGTAGGGAAAACAAAAAGAGAAAACTAATGAAAAGAATAGTGGATTCTTGAAGTCACGTCACATGCTCAATTTGTTCTTGATATAGAGATGAACAAAAGTTTAATGTGAAAAGGTTCAGATGAGATGAGCTGTTCAAGCTAGGCATCACCTGGCTTGGAGCCCAGTAAGCAGTCTGAGAGATGAGCCATTCCATCCATCTGCTAAGGATCTGGGTGACACATCACTTGGGTGGCCTGCAGCTACAATGTGATATAAGTATGGTATGTTGAATGATTTGCAAGAAAATAGATGGGGGTAGGGGAGAGAGAGAACTTTAGGATTAAACAATATAGTGTATTGTTAGGGACCATCTATTTTAATAATGACTACATGGACCATCCAGTCAAACTCCCTGCAATACAGGAAAAGTACAATCAAAGTACACCCAACAGAGAACTATTCAGCCTCTGTTCAAAGGTCTCCAAAGAAGGAGCTTCCACCACACTCTGAGGCAGAGAGTTCCACTATTGGACAGTTCTTACAGTTAGCTACTTCTTCCAAATGTTCAGGTGGAATCTCCTTTCCTGTAATTGGAGCCCATTGCTTCGAGTCCTAGTCTCCAGGGCAGCAAAAATCAAGCCTACACCTTCTTCCTTTCAAATATTTAAGCACACCTATCATGTCTCCTCTCAGTCTTCCCTTCTGTACGCTAAACATACCCAGCTCTTTAAGCCACTCTCCATAAGGTGTGGTCTCCAGACCTTTGATCATCTCCACTAGACATATTTCAGCTAGTCCTTCTTGAATTGCGGTGCCCAGAACTGGACACAGGCTTATTCCAGGTGAGGTCTGACCAAAGCTGAATAGAGAGACATCATTACTTTCCTTGATCCAGGGTTGAGAGTCCAAATGGGTCACAAAGGGTTTTCTATGGTATCACTGGACAGTGAGCTATGAAAATTTGTAAAAAGTAAAACAAAAAAAATACATTATTGTGTCCTGCTCTAATATTTGTTTATGTATATTATACTTTAAAATCATATTTCTTTTTCCCACCTTTATTCTATTAAAAAGCCTATTTTAAAAGTATCAGGGGCACAGGTCACTTTGCCTCTATAAAACAGGGTCAGGACTCGAAAAAGGTTGGGAACAGTTGATCTAGAGATACTATATTCTTTTTGATGCAGCCCAAAATCCCATTGGCATTTTTAGCAGTGGCATCACATGGTTGACTCACATATAACTTCTTGACTACTAAGACTCTATCATCGTTTTCACATGTACTGTTGAGCCAGGTGTCTCCCATTTTGTGTCGCATCAAGCTGGAAACAAACAACACTAAAAAAAATCCAGCAGCATTGACATTGTTTTTTACTAGAGGGAACCCAAAGAAATGATGGTGGGAAACACAGAGTAATCATGGTGTCAGGAACTTCAATGCTTTCCAGTAAAGACGCTACAGAACTGCTGCTTCTTCCAGTGGTAGTTTATTGAAGACACAAAACCTATAAAGCTGAAGCACCCGCTTCCCATCACCACAATCCTTATATACTAATCCCTCCCCATGCAATGCCTGGAGAGGTTGCACCCTGACTCAGCAATCCCAGTGAGTCTTTGCATTACCAGAGTTCCCTGGGTATTACATCATACCCCAGAGTCTTATCTAGACCAAAGGTCATAGTCCCAGTATATTCAACTGCAAAGAAATAGAGCAAAGTTGATGGTTGAGTCATCTCTCTCTGACTCAGCAACTCAGGTGAAAGTAGTAGGCTCATGGCAGGCTTGGATCTGTCTCTGGCCCCAGGCATAGAGATTCTAGCCCTGACATAACGCCTTCCTCCACCTTCCTCCTCCCCTGAGGAAGACAAAGCAACATTCAAAATTTTGGCATAATGGGTTAACATATCGTTTTAACAAGTTGCAATGAAACACAGAATAAATTTTCCTCAAGGCCCTTGGCAATATCAATCGATCGTCACCTCATTCACTCGCTCAGCCACTCTGAATGGTCCCACATACTTTGGACCCAATTTT
>JARBWK010000006.1:31718669-31741447 GCA_030556195.1 Anolis apletophallus | reverse complement strand
CTTTGCATCCCAACACCTCCACTTCCGTGGGAGAACTCGGCCCAGTAGTTTCACTCCCCGAGTCGCCTCTTGCATAAACCTCTCCATTCCTGGGAAAGTTTCAGGGGCTTCAGCTTCTGTCAGGAACTTCAATGCTTTCCAGTAAAGACGCTACAGAACTGCTGCTTCTTCCAGTGGTAGTTTATTGAAGACACAAAACCTATAAAGCTGAAGCACCCGCTTCCCATCACCACAATCCTTATATACTAATCCCTCCCCCATGCAATGCCTGGAGAGGGTTGCACCCTGACTCAGCAATCCCAGTGAGTCTTTGCATTACCCAGAGTTCCCTGGGCATTACATCATACCCCAGAGTCTTATCTAGACCAAAGGTCATAGTCCCAGTATATTCAACTGCAAAGAAATAGAGCAAAGTTGATGGTTGAGTCATCTCTCTCTGACTCAGCAACTCAGGTGAAAGTAGTAGGCTCATGGCAGGCTTGGATCTGTCTCTGGCCCCAGGCATAGAGATTCTAGCCCTGACACATGGTCAATTTAAGAAAGGATCTGGGTTTATTTTATTTATTTATTTCCAACATTTCTACCCCGCTCTTCTCAACCACCGAGGGGGGACTCAGAGAGGCCTAACAAAAGAATCAGAGCGGCCTAACAAAAGGGTCGTAGCCTCCCACAGAAAGAAGAATGCTGTAGTAAAATGGTGAGAATTCTAAATACACTGCAGCAATCTGGGTTCAAGCCTCTACTTAAGACACAACACATTATCGTATAACTCTGTCTTTCAACCATGCCCAGAAAAAATCTGATAGCATTCAAATATATTTGGATGAAAACATCCATAATTCATCACCATCAGCCATGGTGGAAGGGAGTTGCCATAAATGTAACTTAAGACTCTGAAGAACATCAGTTTGCCTACTCTTGCCCAAAACTACTTCACAGAATATCCAATGATAACATGACAGCAGGGCAATTAACAATGTTTGCTTCTCTTGACTGTTCAGAGGAAGGCTGAAATTAAATAAATAAATGGTCAAAATGGCCACTGGCATTCCATATACAATATTACCTACAAACTTGAACACAGTGCAGTAAATCTCTGGCTCTCTTTAGGTAGCTGTTGGTTTCTTAGGCCCTTAACCTACCTTACTTTCTTATTATGAAAGCATCAATAGCAAACGTTAATCCAGGACTATGGAGTAAAAACACACATCAACAGCAATTTCATTTTTTAAACCTGGCAATTAGGATCTCTTTTACTAAAAATTTAAGTTATCTGGTTAAAGAATTTTCAACATCCTTAGTCACTGCCTGCACACATACTTGGAAAAATTATTTGCCTAGTCATTTACATCTAGATTTCCCTTTCATGTGTGACCTGCATCTTTGATGAAGAAGCTCTTACTAGGAAACTAAGTGCCACTGAAACTTTCTAAGACTGTGCTAACAGTTGAAATTAATCTTGCTGAGCACCACCACTCTTCGATGCACTTCACTCATGACTGCTTTGTAAAAGAGGTCGTCACCAGGGTGCATAGAAAGATAATTAGGAAAGACCAATTTATTATAATTATGGTCTTGATGCTTCTTAAAATATTTTTTTTCTGTGAACCATGCTGGAGTAAGGGGCCCTTGGCATAAATTGGTAGGAAGCGGCATATGTTGTGGGACCTCAGAGAACAAGGCTATCAGTTGCTATTAGCCTTGTACTGAGCCAGAACATTGGTCCATCTGGAGTAGTATTTTCAGCCTTAGCATAGGCTTACTTGCAGAAATCTTTCCAAACAATATTTGGAAACCCTTGATTTTTGGTTTTTGTTGTCTTGACTGTTCAAGACCATCAGTCCTTCACATTCACTGGGGATAGGTACATAGGACTCCAGGGAAGGTTCTCTCGAAGAATCTCTTGGTCTTCTGGCATGAATTTATGGTCAACTTCTGGAGAAAGCTGACTATAAAATCACACTGGGGGACCTAGAGATTTAGAGAGAACATTTCAATCAAATATGTGAATAATCAAATCCACAAATGTGAAAAGCCAAGTGTATTAATCAAGAATTTCCTTTCAAAATCTAACAAGACCAAATATACATAGGATAATATGCTGAATGTTCAGAATCACTGTGCTATTGAATATCAATTTCTCAAATTAATAGTGAGGAAGTGATGTTGCCTTTTTTTGTCTTGCTGGTGCTAGTAATAAACTACTTGCTCTGGAGTGGATACATTGCACATGAAAATAGTGACAAAGGATGAATCTACATTGTAGAATTATTGCAATTTGATACCATGGAATCATGGACAGCCTTTTCACAAGACGTTTAGCCTTCACTACCAGAGTGCTGGAGCCTCACCAAATGAGAAATCTTGTTTGGTGAGGCACAAGGATTTCGTAGCAGTGAGTGGTATCAAACCGTGTTGATTCAACAATGTAGACAAGCCATTTGGGGGGGACGGGGACGATTCTTCACATACCAAGAATTAAATAGAACAGGGTATCATTTTCTTTAGTAATACTAAGAAAATAAGACTTCCCTCACAGAGACTTATGAACAGAGCAATAACCAATACAGAGATAAAATGAAATCTGTGCAGCCTGAGCTTTCAGTAGCAATGCTGAATATTGTCATTGATCATGACTTCATATACATGCATTATAGGAACTCCAGGAGACATTGAACACTAGTGGTTTCCCCCGCATTTCTATGGGTCACAATGAAGCTTTCAGTTATTCACAGAACGCTGTAGAATTTATTTTGTGAATTTTTCATTTTTAAATTGACTTTTCTTTCTGTAGCCTACATTTGCAGACATTAAAATGTACACTCTCGTTTGTGTGTGCGTATGTGTGCATGCATTCCTTCAAATTGACTTATGGCAACTCCACAAATTTATTGTCTTCTTAGGTCTAGAATACTCATCTGTGGCTTTGGTGGTTTTTTTCCTCCTTTACAAAAACTGGTGTTCACTGACTGTCTTCCATTCATGTACTAACCAGCACAGTTTCTGCTTGGCTTCCAAGATCAGATGGCATATGGTACTTTTAGGGGTTTTTGTTGAGTAAAGTGATAGAACTATTAGCAAAAAGAAGGAGCAAGAGTCCAACCCCCAGTCCAGGGGGTTGGACTGGATGGCCTATGAGGTCTCTTCAAAGTCTATGATTCTATGAAAAAGAGCATGAGGCTAAAGACTATTAATTGCAACCCTTGCATTAGTTAACTACTTGCTTCTACTAGTTATTAATAATATTTCTCCTGGTTAGTCAAATCTTATTTGAAATATTTCCCAGCCTTTTTATAGTTTATCTTAATCTTTTTATCCTTGTTTCCACAAGAACCCAAATTTTTCAAAATCCAATTGTCACAGGGACAGAAAATGAGATGAAATCTTCCAAACAGGAGTGACAGCAAAACAAACATTACAGGGGTGTTAACCCTTCTCTATGCTATCCAACTCAGGTTAGAGTTACACTTCCAAAACGTACCTGCTCTGACTTACATACAAATTCAACTTAAGAACAAACCTAAAGAATCTATCTTGTTAATAACCCAGGGACTGTCGTTACACCAAAAAGTACCAAGACATGCAAGTTTCATTAAAATAGTTTATAAAACATAAACTGAGTTTTAAAAAAATAGGGTATAAAACATAATGTTAAAAAACCGGGAAGGAAAGGCATTTCAGGAAGTGGGAAATTAAGAAATATGGCTCTGGTTGATTCGGGTAGTTTTATGAGTGTGTTATGGTAATATCCATCTCTGCATCAGCTTCCCTAGTAATATCCATATTACTTTATCTCTCAAGCTCAGAGATAAAGTAAGGGTAAGATGGAGAAGCTTGATAGAGTGACCAAGAAGCAGAGTAAGCCTGGAGAAATAACAAAGCTTGAAACATTGATCACCTTTCTTCTTTGCAGCCATGTTGTACCCAGATCTCAACAGAGGAAGCAGGTTTCTCTTTCTCATATTTAAGTCCAGCTTCTTTGGGCAAAGTTAAGCCAAGTACATATGGATGGAGAACCTTTGGCATCCCAGATGTTTTAGGCTATAACTCGCAAAGAACTGAAGACAAAGATGCATGGGGGAACCTTCCTTCACTATTGCATTAGAAGGGGTAAAAATGGAATGAAAGCTACAAATGAGCTGAGAAATAAATGCCAGTATTTTCAAGAACACGTTGCTTCCCCCAATAGTGCATATCAATGTCAAACGGAGATTTTACATGAATATACTTGAACAATGCTAATGAGTTTTCAATTAGAAACCCAATACAAAAAAAGGTTGCTTAGTCAAGCAAGCTTTGGGTAAAGAGACCACCACGCACAGCACATTCTGTTTATTATAACTGTCTGATATATGAGAGGCATGCAGGTGCATTCCTGCTGTGCAAGTATTTTCCACTTCCATGTCAGGTGGGCAGGAAAGCAGCAGGGGTGGCTTCATTGTGCAAGAGCTGGCATAAAGCATAAGCAGGAAATTACTGTGCTCTCTCTGTTTCAATTTAAAGTTTTAAAATAACGTTCTGCGTCACAGTTTCTAAAGAATGAGTTTCAAATACTTGAGCATTTAGTAGGATATTGTGGGTTGTTTTTTTTAAAGAGTAAATATTATTTATAATAAACCAACTATAAAATCCAGATGGACTTTTAGTAGCATTCAAGAGAACTATACATCTCAAGTACATACACTCATGGGGAATGGCATGCAGACGACAAGAAACAGCTTGCATGTTATTTTGTGCTCATTCCAACATATCTCCACTTTCAGGATATATGGTATGTCCCCAAAGTAATGAGAATGATTTCTTTGCACAGCGCAAAAGAGCCAGGAAAGGAAAGTGGGATAGAGGGGGAACCCAGGTATCGTTTGACCCCGCCCCTCAATTGAATCTGTGACTTTATACATTTATCTTTGTTGAAGTTAATACATTAGAAAAGTGTGTAGTAGTTTTTGTGTCTTGTCCCAGGCAAAAATGCAGGAGTCTGGTGCTGCATCCTTCAATTTCAAGAACTTAGGAAAAAGTGGCTCGTGTAAAGGCTGTTTTGAAATGTTCCCTACCCATCATACAGTCCTTGACTTGGCTCTGTATGGTTTCTGTCTTGTGCGCCTAAAAAAAGCTGTTTTGCAGAAATAGATTGTCTTAGGTCACAGCAGACTTAAATGTAAATAAATTAATGCATACTCATTGTGAGAAAGTCTCTAAGTTCATGCATGATCAGATCACAAATTATAAATTCAATAAAAGAGCTGAAAAAATACACTCCCTTTGTTCTCCTTGCAAAGAGAAGCAAAGCAGTGTGGTGCATCTACCAAACTACAATTCTGACAAAGTTTACAGAAGACACATAGGAGGCAGGGAACAAGAGTTCAAAACAGGGTAGCAAATCTGAAGTGTATAGAAACTGAAATTAAATGTAATGGTAACACAGAGTAAGCTGGAGAATTTTAATACAGCGACTTTATCTGAAATGCTTGGGACCAGAAGTGTTTGCCTTTGGGGGGGGGGTGTGTGTGGAATATTTGCATATACATCGATATCTTGGGGATGGAGCCTAAAAGATTGCGACGCTCCGCCGGGACCTCCCCGCCACGGTTGATACAGTACAGGAGCTTGAGACTCCGTGGCCCTCCGCCGGATCCACCTTCGACCGGTTTCGGCCACTGGACGCAGAGGATGTTGACAAGATTGTCGCAGCTCTTCGACCGACCACTTGCTCCTCGACCCGTGCCCCTCCGCGCTGATTCGAGCTTGCGCGGAGGGGCTACGAGGCCCTCTGTTGAATATAGTCAACTGCTCCCTTGAGCAAGGAGCTTTTCCAGAGGAGTTGAAAGAGGCGGTGGTCACTCCATTGCTGAAGAAGCCCGGGTTAGACCCCGCGGCTCCCTCCAATTACCGCCCAGTGTCCAATCTTCCGTACCTGGGCAAGGTAATTGAGAGGGCAGCAATGGACCAGCTGCAGGCATTCCTGGATGATGCAACCTGGCTTGACCCCTTCCAGTCCGGCTTCCGTTCGGGCCATGGGATGGAGACTGTCCTGGTCTCCATCACAGACCTACTCCGCTGCCACTTGGACCGAGGCGGATCGGCGCTGCTCGTGCTATTGGACCTCACGGCAGCGTTTGATACTGTCGATTACCAACTTTTGACACACCGCCTGGCGGTAGCGGGTAGGGGACAGCCCTCAACTGGCTGTCCTTCCTCCAAAACCGCCTGCAGCGAGTGAAGTGGGGAGGGGTGGTCTCCGAGGGCTCCCCTCTACTTTGTGGAGTCCCTCAGGGGGCCATTCTCTCCCCACTGTTATTTAACATCTATATGCGACCACTCGCCCAATTGGTGCGGAGTTTTGGGCTGGAGTGTCATCAGTACGCTGATGACACCCAGCTCATTCTGAGGATGGACCCTGGGGTGGTCTCTGTACCCGATAATTTCCATCTCTGCCTTGAAGCCGTGACTGGATGGCTGCGAGCCAGTAAGTTGAAGGTGAACCCGGCGAAGACGGAGATCTTGTGGCTAGGCCGCCCGGAGGGTAGAGACCCAGCTGCCGACGTTCGACGGTGCGGCCCTCTGCCCGCAACCATCTGTCAAAAGTCTGGGGGTCCGGCTGGACGCCCAGCTGTCTATGGAGGAGCAGATTGCCTGCGCCTGCAAGACAGCCTTCTTCCATCTGCGTCTGGCAAAACGCCTGGCTCCTTACCTCTCCCGCTGCGACCTGGCCACGGTGATCCAAGCCACGGTCATCTCGAGGCTCGATTACTGTAATGCGCTGTACATTGGCCTACCCTTGTCGGCGATCCGGAAACTTAAGCTGGTGCAGAACGCTGCAGCCTGCCTGCTCTCAGGAGCCTTAAGATCTGATCACGTGACTCCACTCTTGCGCGAGCTGCACTGGCTTCCAATTGAATTCCGGTCGTCTTCAAGGTGTTAGTTTTAACTTTCAAGGCCTTATATGGTTTGGGGCCAGTGTACTTGAGGGAGCGGCTTACCCCTTATGTGCCCAGGAGATCACTGCGCTCAGAGGGGCTCAACTTATTAGACGTGCCCAGTGTTAGGGTTTGTAGACTGGACACCACCCGTCGGAGGGCGTTCACTGTAGTGGCACCAATTCTGTGGAATAGCCTTCCTGAAGAGACACGGGCCACTCGAGCCCTTCTGCCGTTCCGCAGGGCAGTAAAAACGTGGTTGTTCAGAAAGGCATTCGGCCCATAGCTGACTGCTGTCTACCGCACCCGTTATCCTGCTGCTAGCCTGCCACTGAACTGCAGCCTGGTCTGCAATTTGTTTAGTCGGGGGATTGGAATTGTTTTAATGTATTTTAATGTATTTTAATGTTTTTATGTGTTTATGTTTATTTCGCTATTTTTGTGAACCGCTCTGGGCTCCAGAGAGAGCGGTATATCAAATCGAACCTAATAAATAAATAAATAAATCTAAACACTAAATGTGTTTAAGTTTCATATATTCCTCATACACATATTGAGAAGGCAATTATATAAGTACTATTTTAAATAATAATTTGCTGGTTTGTGCCAAAAGGTAGCAATAGGGAGATATCTAGTTCTGTGCAGATATGAGATCTTTCCAACTCTTAGAATATTCGTACTTCGAGATGTTCAGGATACATAACTGCACAATATTTACCAAAACCATTTGGGGAGGGGGTGTGGAAAGGTCAGTGACATCTGGGGATACTGAACAGATTGGGAGGTGCAATCCTTCCGTTGTGACGAGTCAAAGCAGATTAATTTCAAAAAGTGGAAGTGTGTGATGGGGTTTGTATGCATCCCATTTGTATAGAGTATGCATTCAGCCCTTATAAACAACAGGATACGGACTTACCATTTCTCAAAGTTAATGTGATGAGGTTCATAATTTATCTCTCCTTGTGTTGGAGGGGGACTATCTAAATACCAGTCACCAAAGGCTGTTTCGGCTTTCAAAACTGGATTTTTGTAAGTGAATAGTTATTTTAACAGTTTTACACATTTTTGAAGGGCACAATATTTTAACACACCAGTATTTCATGAATCTAATGGTAAATAGTGCCACCTGGTGTTCAGCCTTTCCATATTATAATTTGTATAAAGTTTTGATATTTAAGACTCAAATGTAAAGAGTTCAACCCAATGAAAGGCAATTACTTCTCTAATTACAAGAATGGAGAGATAACCACCCTACATCAGTCCACATTTGAGGGGAGGTTTCAGGATCTCCATCTTGTTCTACTTAAAGCCACAGTAAGAACTCAGTTTCTTTTCTAGTTTGCTCTCCATCAATTCAAAGCATTGAATAGTTTTGTTAAATCCGGTGTGATTCTATGAAGGCAAAACCGGCACATCCAGCCAATGCCAAGATGCATTTGAACTTTGCAGTGTAAAGAAACTGGTCCCTACCTGCACTAATTGAACACCCAGTTTCACACTTACTTGAGTTTCGGGGGGGTGGTATACATGCTAGGAAAAAAACCAATAGCAATGTATGTCTTCCACCAGGCAGGCAGCAGCATAATTCATTAGATCCTTTATTATGGAATGGGGCGATAAATTTTTTTATCCAGCAGACTCCACTTAGAAAAATAGGAAGGGGAGGGAGGCAACTTTGGCAATTTCCTCATGCTGTAGCCCTCACTTCTCAAAAATCTTTTTCAGAGGCTTAAGGGCTGCTTTGGAACATTGTGAAAAGAGGTACAGAGGGATAGAGGGGGGAATTTGTCAAATATTGTCTCCTTCCTTATTTCCCTGGCAGAAGCTTCGTCGCTTACAACTCAACTGCATAAACCTTTCAAGATTTTTTTTGTATATTTGTAATTAAGGTGAAGATTCTGTTGTCCTCCAGACACTGGTCTGCAAGTTCCAGTGGACCTATACTGCTTATTAATAGCCAAGAATGTTGAGAAGTTGTAGTTCAAGCACCCTTTTCAAGAGGGTCAATTTTATACATGTCTATTGATTTTATCCAACTGGATGTCGCTACTGGTAATGATCAAGGGTTTAGAAACCAAGCCCTATGAGTAACACCTTAGGGAACTGGGTATGCTAAGCTTGGAGAAAAGAAGGCTGAGAGGGGACACGAGACCCATGCTTAAATATCCGAAAGGTCACAAGGAGGAAGAAGCAGGCTTGTTTTCTGCTGCTCTCGAGATTAGGACACAGAACAATGGAATCCAATTTGAAGGAAAAAAGAATCCACTTAAATATTTGGAAGAACTTTCTGATGGTAAGAGCTGTTCAGCAGTGCAATATGCTGCCTCCGAGTGCGGTGAAGCCTCCTTCCCTGGAGGTTTCTAAGCCAAGACTGGATGACAATCTGTTGGGGATGTTTCAATTCTGTGTTCCAGCATGGCAGGCAGTTGGACTGGATGGCCCTTGTGGTCTCGCCCAACCCCATGATTCTACTATAAAGATTTTTTAAAAAATTACAGTTGAATGTCCTACATAGGATTGCATCTTCTTCCTGCAATGATGTTGATATACATTGAACTGGCCAATCAAAACAAGGCTTCTGGCTGAAATAACATTTTCTGCTTTTTGTGATTGCAAATTGATGTGAGATATACAATTGTGTAGTGTTATGATGTACATTTAATTGCAAAACTTTGTTGACTCAAAGAATGACCGACTCAAAGAATTACCGACTTGCCCTGAAAGAAGATACAGAAGATTAAAAGCACAACTGTTTTGCCACCATCTTGATCCCTGGCCATTATACAAGAGGAAGAGGAGATATATTGCAGTGTGCAGCTGAAAGAAGGTCTACCTAACATTATGCTTTACTATTTTTGCAACACTTGTAAATGATTTTAGAACAACTTTTAATACAATACACCACACAGATCTTATCCTTAAAAATTCATTTGAATGACAATGAAACTTCATTTACATACATAAGTTCATGATCGAAAGCAATTAACAGCACTATCAGAGCTGCTGTGCAATTCCCAGTCTTATCAAATAGACTTGTACCCAAACAGTGCTCAAAAGTTGTTGCACTTTCAACAGTCCTGGAAATGTTTACTTCAAGCAATAGATCTTGTTCAGCATCTTTAGATGATTTCTATTAAATGAATGTTAAGTTATGCGTCCTTTGGTCTGTTTAAGAGAAATTTAACCAACTGAAGTAGAACTTCATCATTAAAACCTTTCACATCGTTATCTTCTATTGCTTCGTACAGGGGTTTACTCTCTGTTCCCCAGCAGATATTTTTTCTTGGGTTATTTTTATCAGCTTCAACAGTTAAAGCCAAGGTATTCAGTTGGTAACAAAAGAAGGCAAAGTATCTTCCATCAGTAATCACAGCCTGTGATACAAAGGGCCGGGTCACATCGGCCTCACTCCAGAATCCTGGGGGAAATGAGAGGAAAAAGAGATGCAGCTGAACAAAGGCACCTTCCCAGCAAAAGAAAAGCAACACAGAAGGAAAAAGCTTAGGGATGCACATTATAACAATTCAGATGAAGCTGAAAAGGGATGAATATTTTGTCCTAATAGCCCCACTTTTAAGATAGTCATGTTACTTTCAACAGGGTCAACCAGAGGAAAATATAATTGAATCTGGTAACTCATATACACAACTTTGGCTAAATGTAATGGCATGCTACCAGAAGCATGGGGACTTTATCTTCCTTCCCATCATCTTCTCATATCTTCACATTACGCACGTGAGCCATTTCGCCTTTTTAATGTTGGGACTTGCAAAACAAGCAACTCCTCATGGTAAACTCAAAGTTAATCCAATACTGGGACCAGTACCCATGATTTCACTTACACACATCCAAAAATATGTTCTTTCAAGGCAAATACTCCAGCACAATTCTATGGCATGCTTCTCCTGAAATCTGATGTTGAATGTCCTAGTGATGGTGGAGATGTTCTCTCTAGGCATTTTCTTGGTCCTCCCGCATGTTTCTATGCCAGTGGTTCTCAACCTGTGGGTCCTCAGATGTTTTGGTCTTCAACTCTCAGAAATCCTAACAGCTGGTAAACTGACTAGGATTTATGGGAGTTGTAGCCCAAAACACCTGGGGATCCACAGATTGAGAACCAGTGTTCTATGGTATGCTGGTAATAATTGATTTCAATGCGGTTCACTATTATGTGCTATTATTTCAGGTTTTAATGGTAAATCCAAGAGTGCATCTCTGCAGATATGGGTGTTTTACTGAATAGTACACCTCTACTTAGTTTCCAAATATGGAAAAGTTCATAATAATCATAAAGTTTCTAATGAGCATCACCCATGAAGATGAATTTCACCACAGAAAGCACCACCTACAGCCTAGGAGACTATGCTCCCAACATTTCAATAATGTCAATTTAGAATTTTTAACCACATGACTCACTTGCTACTATTAAAACTTGAAATAATTCAAAATTTCTATTACTAATACGGATGGTGTGTTAAATTATTATCAGTAAGAGGTACAAGTCAAGAAGTATGATAGCTTTTAATTATTGACTTACCTTGGTACATTGCTTGTGCTCCAGTCCAAGCAAAAAGACTTGCAATTGCATTAGCACGGAAGGGAGTTTCAATTTGGTCAGAACAATTCTGTGATATAAGTCTCTCTCTTTTCAGTTTTTCAGGAAGCAAGTGAAATTGTGTATGTCCATAGGTGCATGGATCTGCTATCTGCGATCCTAAATCCAATAAGAGAAAAATTATTTCTGCTCCCATATACTGTAATACAGTATTTAACAGGTCTAAGAAGAGAACACAGACTTCTTAACTGTTTTAATCAAAACTTTATGCAATACCAACGGATAACAAAAATACTATCTTAGACATAGAAGCACTGGCATATAAAGCACATTGCTATAAATATTTCATAACTACATCTAAGGTATTTTTCTAAATGTAAAAATGTATAATGTATGCTATGTCAATGTGAAATTATTGTAACAAGATAATAGTTAAACTAGAAAAATAATATGCAGAACATTGACAAAGACTTGAATAGAGAATGTATGTGTTATTATTTTACATAGTAATCTTACCTATAAATATTTTGTTGTAATACTGTCTTTTGAACATTGGAAGTTTATCTGGTAAAACTTTAATAACAGGAATCTCCTCAGGGGTCACGTAAGTCAGAGGCACAAGCTTGAAAGGGAAAAAAAATGAAGTCAGCAGACAATTAAAATATTATTAGCACCCCACCCCCTTGTAAATACAGAATGGACGTCACTTAGTATTTTATCTGAATTACTCTAAATTTCATGATTTCCCATTAGGTTTAAGAGGAAACAACTCCCTTGAGTGAGTGCATATTTCCCAAATTGTTCATGTTGAAATGTAGGCTCCAAGAGTCAAATAAAAATGGGGGGAAATGAGTCACATCGAGTTTACATAACACTTTATTTAAATATGTTACAATTTCTCATTTCCTGTAGTATTCATGCTATACTATTATACTGTTACAATTTGTACTTGTTTAATTAAGATATCCCCGCAAAATAAAGAACACTGTACTATTTTATTATACTATTAAAATTATTTTCCTTGTTGTTAAATTCAGATATCCACCAAAAGAAAGAATACCTTGCCAGAATTATTGGAAGTTAGAATCAGAGTAAAAGAGTTGGTGGAAACTCTATTATATTCTAATCACCCAACTTCTTTATTTTGCTCCAGTTATATTTATAGCCTACTTCAGTTAATCTATTCAGAGATAGCAGAAAAATATATTGTTTTAAGATTCAATCCACATCTCCTGAAGGCAACAGCAATTATAATTCTTGATATCCATCAATTTGGATATTGCTCGTCCCGGAAATTAATGTTAAACCCTCATAGTCTCAGTCCAGCCCATCAGCTCTCTTGAAAGGATACAAAAGGGGCTTTCTTCAATACCTTCAATGTTTGGGGCTACAAACATTGGAGTCCCAAAATCTTATGAGCAAACCTCTAGAGGCTGTAGATCCATAGGAGATGACACAATTTAATTTCACTCCCACTGTCATCAATGTGAAGGAAACAATGGGGGGATTGGACGGAACAGGAAGACCAGCAACATTATTAAAGCTTTGGATAAAACTGCTGCTCTTCCTTCAATTCACTCCACCCCATCCTGCCCCCAAACTATTCAATGGATTGCTCTGCCCATATTCATACCTCTGGAAGCTGTTTTGTTATACGAATCTGACAGTGGGGTTTATCATCAATCTGAAATCTCACTGGGTCTATTCTGCCCTTCCGATGTCCACGTGGAACCCTTCTCTCACCACACATCCAATAGAAATTTACTTCTGGCTGGTAATCTGAAACAAGAGTACTTTTAATATTTCTTAAAGTTAGAACCTTTTGTAGAAATGGTATGTGATTTAAACTATTCATATCTGTAGTCAAGTACACATTGTTTAATACTGTATAGAACTCTGAACATGGGAATATGGAACATCATAATAATTAACACTCTGTGACAAAAGCCTGGCTATAAATGTAATGCTTTGAAAATAATTTTATTTCTGATAGTTAACATTACATCTGATCTTTTAAAAAAATCGCTTATGGTGTAAAAGAATTGGCTGTCTTCAAAAAAGTTGCCCAGGAAATGCCCGGATGTGTTACCATCCTGCGGGGGGCTTCTCCCATGACCCCGTATGGGAAGCTAGGGATGACAGACAGGAGCTCAACCCATCTCGTGGATTCGAACAGACAACCTTCAAGTCAGGTTGAAGTACATAACTGACCAATAAACTAGTTATAAATAAGGTTGTGACTATGCATTTTAGATTTAGCACCGTTTTAATGTTTGTCACTCGCCAAATGATAATGAAGCTGTGGACTTGAACACATGTTTAGTTTTAAATGTACAGTGTCTAGCAATATGCATGTAAATAAACTATAAAATGGGAATGCCACAAAACTTGATTGTCCTGATATATAACCTATTACTCAATGTTCACCATCAGGATGGAATAAGGAGAAACAGAATATGGCAATTTCTGACTGGCAAGAATATGAGAGAAAGATGCATCTTATCACCCTGTTGAACTGATATGCAGTATAGACCAGGCAGAAAGAACGAATAGTCTTGGAGAGAGAAAAGGTGAAAACTGTAGGGAGAAATTTAAGATACATAGAAGACATTACACTACCAGTGAAAGTCCCTAAAAAACCGAGAAATGCTACTGACCTAATCAAATCACCCAGAATACTGGGGATAGTGCCACTTACTCATCCTCTGACATATGCCACCCTCTATCAACAATGCTCTTTAGCACTCCACAATAAGCAAACAAGTAAATCTCTGTGACAGAGTGTAAATGAGCAGTATGAATAGAAATATGCAAATGCCAGCTGCAGGATGCTTCTCAAATGTCCCTTTGCAGACAGTTATGGGGCTATTCTTCCACTTTAACAGCTATGGCAACCTCCTGAATTGCAGTTCCAACGTGGCCCAAGAGGTTCTCTCACAAATCTCACAACAAAGCAAGGATGAGCTTGTAGCACTAATTTGGAAGAAGTCAGCAATGTCATCAGCCAACAAAAAAATAACAAAGCCAGCAGACCTGATGGGATACCTGCTGAAATCTTTAAAGAGGGTGGACCTGAGCTGACACAACAATTACACCAGCTCACTGAAAAAGTGTGGGTGCATTCATAGCACAATACTGTCATGTGCCATGTTTACATATTTGAAAGGATGTTGCATTGAGGAAGGAGCAAGCTTATTTTCCGCTGCTTTGGAGAAAAAGAAATTGTTTCAAATGGCAAAAAAAGAAATTCCACCTAAACATTAGGAACAAACTTCCTTGAAGGTAAGAGCAGTTTGACAGTTAATACGCAGCTATCTCCAACTTTGGAAGCTTTTAAGCAAAGGCTGGATGGCCATCTATTGGGAATGTTTTGATTTTTAAGCAATTATGGTCTCTTCTCAAAAACTGGATGGCACTTGTGGTCTTTCCCAACTTTAGGATTGTTAGATCACATTAGCTCATTTAACTACTTTGGCCATACAACAATGTACACATTTGTGAACCTTCATGTTGTTTGATCATTATTTCAGATGTTTGGATTTTTGCTTGTTGGAATCCACCCTGAGTCCCCAGGTGAATTCCAACAAACAAAAAGGCAAACCATTCAATGCCTCAAATACAAATATAAAAACCTAAGATAACCCCACATAAAGAGCAACTTAAGCGTAACTATAATTCAAACAAAACATAATCAATTGAAAATTATAACTAACATAGAACTTAAACATCAAACATGCAATTTAATATATCAAAACAACACAAAGGTTCACAGATGTGTGAATAGATTGTATGGCCAAAGTTGTTAAATGGGCTAATATGACCTAAAAAGGCCTGAGTGCATTTATACTATCCAATCAGCAGTCTGTTAGTAGTTTCTCTTCATCTAATCCTCCTCCTCTACATATGCTTGTTAGCAAAGATGGTTTTTCCGCTGTTTTTTTTAAGAAGAGAAGAGAGGGGGCCAGCTTTATTTAAAGCTTTTTCCATGATAACTCTCTTACAAGAGTGAATTCACTGCGGGGGGGGGGGGGGTAGACTTATCCCCCCCCCCAATTTCCTTATTTACCCTTTTTTATGGTGCCTTTCTCTACCCCAAGGGGGACTCAAGACAGCTTACATATGGCAATTATTCAATGCCTTAAACACATACAAACATTAAGCTTAACATCAACTGCATTCAATATTAAACTCACGCCATTCAAAAATAGTAGTCTAAGGCCATTCCATAAGGAAGGCTGAGCAAAGGAAGATAGACGCTTTTGAACTGTGGTGCTGGAGGAAAACTCTGAGAGTACCTTGAACTGCATGATCAAACCAGTCCATACTCCAGGAGATAAAGCCCGACTGCTCACTGGAGGGAAGGATATTAGAGGCAAAGATGAAGTACCTTGGCCACACAATGAGAAGATAGGAAAGTTTGGAGAAGATAATGTCAGGGAAGGGAGAAGGAAGAGGGGCCAACCAAGGGCAAGATGGATGGATGGTATCCTTGGAGTGACTGGCTTGACTTTGAAGGAGCTGGGAGTGGCCACGGCCAACAGGAACCTCTGGTGTGGAGTGGATAATGAGGTCACGAAGAGTCGGAAGCGACTGAATGAATAAACAGTAACAAAGCCGTTCCGTAGTCATTCACATATTCCAATTATATTATTCTCCAAAAGCCTGATCTCAGAGACAGGTTTTTACTCTCCTTTTGAAGACTAGGAGGGAGGGGGCTATTCTAATGACACTAAGAAAGGAGTTCACAGCCAAGGAGCCACCACTGAGGAGGCCCTGTTGTCCCCACCAGTCATGCTTGCGAAGATGGTGGGACCGAAATCAGGCCCTCCCCCAACAATCTTAATCTCTGAGGTGGTTCATAGAAAGGTAAGCTGGGCCATGTGACAATAAGACAGTGGTTCTCGACATGTGGGTCCCCAGGTGTTTTGGCCTACAAATCCCAGAAATCCCAGCCAATTTACCTACTGTTAGGATTTCTGGGAGTTGAAGGCCAAAACATCTGAGGACTCACAAGTTGAGAACCATTGCCTTTAGGTATGCTTAGCTTAGAGAGAAAAAAGTGATAAGAGGTTTTTTTTCTAATCCAGCAGACTCCACTTAGAAAAATAGGGAGGGATGCAACTTTGGCAATTTCTTCTTCCTGCTGTATCCCTCACTTCTCAAAAAAAAAATTCAGAGGCTTAGGGACTGCTTTGGAACATGATTAAAGGAGGTAGAGAGAGATAGAGGGAGAATCTGTCAAAGAGTGTCTCCTTCCTTATTTCACTGTCAGAAGCTTCTAGTCTCTTACAACACAACTGCATAAACTTTCCAAGATTTTTTGTATATTTGTAATTAAGATGGGGATTCTGCCCTTCAGACAGTGGACTACAAGTTCCAGTGGCCATATACTGCATAGGAATGGCTAAGAATGTTGGGAGTTGTGGTTCAAATAGTATTTTCAAGAGGTTCAATTTTATAGATGACTACTGATTTTATCCAAGTAAAGGTGGCTACTGCTAATGATCAAGGGTTTAGAAGCCAAGCCCTTTGAGGAATGCCTTAGGGCAGCGTTTTCTCAACCTGTGTGTCCCTAGGTGTTTTGGCCTACAACTCCCAGAAATCCCAGCTGTTAAGAGTTCTGGGAGTTGAAGGCCAAAACATCTGGGGACCCACAAGTTGGGAACCACTGGGACAAAGCCAGGGCAAAAGTATGATAGCTGGGACCCTACGCAATGCTACTCCTGCAACGCGGATCAGAATTAGTGAAGGGAAGACGTAGATCAGAAAAGGGGGGACACACAGAAAGGACAACAAACAGCCAAGTATTCTGCTTAAGGCGAGTGAAGTAATGTTAGTTATTTACTGTTAAATGATACACTATGGCTTACAAAGACGGTAAACGGGATAGAAATGTATTGTCAAAGGCTTTCATGGCTGGAATCACTGGGTTGTTGTAGGGTTTTATGGGTTATATGGCCATGTTCTAGAACAGGCCTGGGCAAACGTCGGCTTCCAGGTGTTTTGGACTTCAACTCCCACAATGCCTAACAGCCAACTGGCTGTTAGGAATTGTGGGAGTTGAAGTCCAAAACACCTGGAGGGACGAAGTTTGGCCAGGCCTGTTCTAGAGGATATAAATGTTTCCTCTCCCCCTTTCTGACGAACAATGTTCCCACGACTCTGATGCAGCTGCGTCTCTCACTCGCTGCGCTGTCTCGCGCACGTGTTTCCTTCATTAATTCAGACCCGTGTTGCGCAATCAGCGTTGGGTCTCAGCTATCATACTTTTACTCAATTCTGTTCTTAACTATGAGTGGGATGTCTGTAACTCGGGGACTGACTGTATAGCAATGCAGTGCGCCCTCTGAACTCTTTCCTTCCCTCCCCCTTTCCCCTGCTGTATGTAAGGTGCTGCTACTGTGCTTTGATCTCTTTTTTACCAGCTCAGGCTGTAGCCTTTTGAAAGGGTTTACTCAATGGTCCCATTAGGATTGGTGTCATACAGTGACCCTCCTCCCAAAGGGAGCCAAAAGACCCTTCTGGGAACTCTCTCCTGCAAGTCCAACCCCTTTGTCTCCTAATTCAGCCTCATCCATCTTCCAGTTAAGTTTGTGTTCTAACTGCTGGTGTTCCCGCAGCCTCCTTCTGTCCAATCCCTGTCAGCCTTCCTTGGTGTACCTCCATTTCTGTCACCACTGCACATCTACAGCCCAGAATTCCCTGGCAGGAACATTGGCTCAATTTTTTGTTATCTCTGAGAGGAAGTTGTAGACTTTTGGTATCATTTCCTCTGATAGATAGCATCCACAGTGGTTCTCACCCTCACATATCACCTAGTGATATGGCTGTGGTCACCTATAAAATGTAGGGTTAAATTTGGGACAGGGGCATGGAAAGATATGTAGACACTACCCTCACATTTTACCTCATGCCCACCGGGAATGTGGCGCAGCTGGCTGGGTGTCAGCTGCATAAGATGTCTACTAACCAGGTCATGAGTTCGAGACCTGCCTGGGTCGGGGTGAGCTCTCGACCAATTTGTGCAGCTCGTTGTTGACCTTTGCAACCCGAAAGACAGTTGCATCTGTCAAGTAGGAAATTTAGGCTAAATTTAGCTGATTTCTGGGATGTTAAATTGCCTCTGAGTGTCTGTGTATATGTGTTGTATGTCAAAGGGCATTGAATGTTGGCCTGTATGTGTGCATTGTGATCCGCCCTGAGTCCCAAGGTTGTGTTCTTGCACCAACTCTATTTACAATCTTCTTCAGCGTGATGCTTCAAAGGGCTACAGCAGATCTCGAAGGAGAAGACGGCATATATATACACTATCGTACTGATGGTAGCTTGCTAAACTTAAGCCGTCTGAGGGCTCGCACTAAGACTCTAAAATATCTAGTCCGTGAGCTGCTTTTTGCTGACGATGCTGCCCTTGTTGCCCATTCAGAAGCAGCCCTGCAGCGCTTAACATCCTGCTTTGCAGCAGCTGCAGAACTATTTGGGCTGGAAGTCAGCCTGAAGAAAACGGAAGTCCTCTACCAGCCCACACCACAGGAAGAACACCATCATCCCCACATCAGCATAGGCACATCTGTGCTTAAGTCCGTTCAGCAGTTCAACTACCTGGGAAGCATCATCTCTTCAGACGCCAAGATTGACAAAGAGATAGATCACAGATTAGCAAAGGCATATAGTGCATTTGGAAGGCTTCACTAAAGAGTCTGTAGCAACAAGCACCTGAGGCAAAGTACCAAAATCAGTGTGTACAGAGCTATATGGGTCTGAAACATGGGTCACCTATCGCCAACACCTACGACTCCTCGAATGCTTTCATCAGAGCTGTATTCGCACAATCCTAAATATACAATGGACCGAATGTTGTGACGAATGTTGCTGTCCTTGAGCAAGCAGGAATCACCAGCATTGAGGCCACGCTATTGAGAACTCAGCTGCGCTGGGCAGGGCACGTCTCTAGGATGGAGGACCACCGCCTCCCAAAGATACTACTCTATAGTGAACTCGCCACGGGTCAGCGCAAGAGAGGCGCCCCCAACAAGAGATATAAGGACTCCCTGAAACAACATCTCAGGTTCGGCCAGATTGATCACCAACAATGGTCCACCTTGGTCTCACATCGGGAAGCATGGAGACGCACTATCCACAATGCTGCGGCCTCTTTCGAGAAGACACGCCGAAGGGGTCTGGAAGAGAAACGACAACGCGGAAAGAACCGCAACTTGGAAACAGCATCACCCAAGGAGACTTTCTGCTGTGCTTTCTGCAACCGGACTTGCCTATCTCAGATTGGCCTTTTTAGTCATCAACGCGCTTGTAAAAAGCGTGGGATGAGTCCTTCCTAAAGAATCTTCGTTCGCAAAGAAGTGCCGAGAGAGAAGGGTGGAATATAAATGACGTAAATAATCAATAAACCAATCAATCAATGTCTCTCCCGCCAGTGGAGGGCTTGGGGACCCTCCTGCATGGCTCCCACCCTCCTTGGGTGCTCCCTCATCCACACAGAGAAGGCGAGGCCCAGAGACGCACCGATAGCGGAGCCGGCCTCCAGGGCGGGGTTGCGGGCGGCGAGGCGTGCGGCGAGGGCGGGCACCAGGTGGCGGAGGAAGGGCGCCGGGCCCCGCTCGTTCCTGGCGAAGAGGGCGGGCCTGGGCTTCCGCTGGTAGTAGTACTCCTGAAGCAGGACGTCGCAGGCGAGGGAGCGCAGCTGGGCCAGGTCCGGGTCCCCCTCCGCGGCCTCGCCTCCTTGCCCCGCCTCGGGCAGGCCCGGCACGAAGGCGGTCTTGGTGAAGCTCTGGTACCAGCGGTCGGCGTGGAGGGCCCAGGTCTGCGGGTAGACCACGTACTTCATCCGCTGGCGCTTCCCATAGAGGCGCAGCTTCTCCTGGGCCGAGGGCGCGTCGTGGATCTCCTGGTAGTAGCGCTGGCGGCGCCGGAGCTTGGACGCCTGGCTCTTGGCCGTCAGGGAAGCCACCACCGGCGGGTACAAGGAGGAGGAGGAGGAGGCGGTGGGAGGCGACGCCGAGGCCTCGCCGTGGAGCGCTCGCCGAAGCTTGGCATTGCCCAGCAACCGCCAGCCCCTGCAGGCCGCCATCTTGACCGCTCAGGGCGGAAAGGGAAGCAGGCTTGCGTCCGCGTGCGTCGAGGCTTGCTATTGGCCGCGGGTCCTCACGTGACCCCCTCCTGCAGGAAACGTCAAGCCGTGAACGTCGGCCCACAGTGGAGGCTTGTGCGCATGCGCGTTGAGCTCTGTTGGTCTTACGTGTTTTTAAGCCATCAGAGAGAGAGAGAAGTGAAAGCAGTGATGATTATTATGACCAAAAGGTTGCACCACCTTCTGGGTTGGGGGTTGGCGGACTTCCTCTCTCAGAATATCAAGGCACATAATCCACAATATCTGCTTTGAACTGGATTATCTGAGTCCAGACTACCTTATAAATGTAAATAAATAATATAATATAATCCAGTTCAATGTGGAAGCGGCCATAGAGAGAAACCAAAGGAAAGAGCTCATTGTAAAGTGAAAGCAGTGATTATTGCCACAGGTTGCACCTTCAGGGTTTGTTTTTTTGTGTGTGCACTTCCTCTCTCAGAATATCAAGGCATATAATCCGCATTATCTCCTTTGAACCGGATTATCTGAGTCCAGACTGCCATATAATCCAGTTCAATGTGGTTTTGATGCAGCTGTGTGGAAGAGGCCGTAGGGCAGTAGTTCTCAGCCTTCCTAATGCCGCGACCCCTTAATACAGTTCCTCGTTGTGGCGACCCCCAACCATAAAATCATTTCTGGACTCCACCAACGATGGAACTGAACCAAGCTTGGCACACAAAGCTAACCAACTCCCATAACCAACAGAAAATACTGGAAGGGTTTGGTGGTCATTGACCTTGATCCAGAGAGCACTGTGGACTCAAACAATGATGGCTCTGTACCAAACTTGGCACTGATACTCAATATTCCCAAATGTGAACGCTGGTGGAGTTTGGGGAAAATAGACCTTGACATTTGGGAGTTGTAGTTGCTGGGATTTATAGTTCACCTACAATCAAAGAGCATTCTGAACCCTGCAAAGGATAGAATTGGCACTACAACAGACAGAAAAGGGAAGCTATTATTGAAGCAGCAAATTGGGGGAGTTATGGAACTCCGGGTGGCAAGTTGACTTCTTACCAAACTGGCGCGTAGACGTGCGGGCGCAAGGATGAGGAATTCACGCAACAACTTCACTGCTCGTGTGAAATCAAAGAGATTTATTGATAACACCAGCTGGTGGGGATTGCCAACAGAACAAGCTGTTATCAGGGGCAAACGGCCCCGGTCATTCTCAGTACTGCTTCATTATATTCAAGAGTTCAAAATATTATCAAAAATTCATGGAATTAGAATTATAAAGACATATTGTAGCAGCAAATTGGGAGTTATGGAACTCCAAGTGGCAAGTTACCTCTTACCAAATCGGCAGCATGGACGTGCGGGCGCAGGGATGAGGAATCACGCAACAACTTCACTGCTCAACGTGAAATCAAAGAGATTTATTGATTAACACTAAAGCAGGTTTGGTACTTTTCCGAGCATAAAAAGTACAGTCAGAGAGTGATGCTACATACGTGTTAGCTCTGAAAAGTGGGTTTTGGTGCCAAGAATCAGGCAGGCACTTGCAATGAAAGACTAACACTGTGATTTTATGCTCTCTAATACACCCTGTGCCCGAGTTGTAGATAACATTAGGCTAGATGGGTGAATGCAGTACAGTTTGAGCTATGGAAAAGTTAATGCGAATGGAAACACCACTGCGCATGGCAAAGAGTCTGTCCTTCTCCGCTGCTGGCACGGAGCCTGGAAATAATGTTTCAATCAGAGACTCAGCATTGATAACTGCACTGTGTGAAAGAAATAACTTATAGATGGCTATTGTTCTCATTCTTAGGTATGACAAAGATGTGATGCTAATGAAAAATGCACTGTTTATTGGACTAATGAAATGTCATGTAAGCAACAGTAATCACCAGCCAATTATGATTGTTTTTATCCATGAAGAAGAGGTGGGCTTAACTGAAATGACTCCATTGGGGTATAAATGTCTTTGTATGAGATGTGACGGGGTTCCTTTGCCCCGATTTGCAGCTGTGTTCTGCAGCAAAGGCCCACCAGCTGGTGCCAAGAAATAAATCTTTTTTGATTTTCACCTACTTCACAGTTGTCGTGTGTTCTCCCTCATCCTAGAACCCGCGCGTACAAGCAGCTTTGGTAAAGTTAACTTGGTACTTGGAGTTCCATAACTCCTAGTCTGCTTCATTTGGTATTGACG